>BTPG01000008.1:161659973-161884973 GCA_036245525.1 Semisulcospira habei
CAGGCGTGTACATTGCAGGGAAGAACCCAAAGGAGAAAAAAACACTGACTACACTTAGAAAAACAGATAAAACACAATTCATCAATATTTATTAATATTTTCAAAAAGCGACTGATCTCTATACTTCTTTGTTTGTCCATTAATCAGTCCACCACCAGGGAGCTGGCATGGTCGATCGAGTCCATCTCGGGGCGACTCAGTCGAACGCCGTATCGGCTTTACGAATGGTTCAAAAGTGAACGGTTTGGCTGTGGATGTGAAAAAGGATCATTTAAACTACTCACGAATTTGCACTCACAGCTGTTTCTTTTCCACGGATACACCGGGCCTCCCTGCCCGGCAACAAAGCAACAAATTATACAACAGGGGCTAGGAAAACCCAGCCTCTTTACTGTGACTACCGATTGTCATGCACCTCCCAGTAATTCAGTAAAAAAAAAAAAAAAAAAAAAAAAATAAGTCCTCGGGCCGATGCCAGCCTGCGTTCTGACGTCGACCCGCGGACATTTTTGCGGCTTACCCCAGTAGAGACTGATGTGCCCGTCTAAACACTTAATTGCATAAGTGTGAGTCATTGCCTGATATACATGTATTAGTGCCCAGCCCGTGAGAACCTGAATCCAATTAGGGGTCTGGGAAGAGTATCACGCGCATGGTAGGGTTAATGAGGATTTATACTTAACTCATTCGGGACGAACGGCATCCGGATACGCGGCTTAAGCCGCGTATCCGGATGCCGTTCGTCTCGAATGAGTTAAAAGGTGGATATGGTTAGTATGCCCTACTGAAAATCGTCAGTGATGCCGTGATTGGCGCCGGCTTTTGAGGTTCTCGTGGTTCGCGGTTGCAATTTTTTCATCCCCCAGGATCCGTGAAAAGAGAGTTCGTCGTGAAACGTGAAAGCCAAAAACAGATTGTTTGTGATCCGTGAAAACGTCCTGGTTATTTTGCGAAATGTGAAAAGCCTGTTGCTACTATGTAAATTGTGTTCGGAACGCCCCCCCCCCCCCCCCCCCCCCTTTACCAATCTCTTCCCCCGTCGTTAGATATTCGGGACAGTTGAAGAATGCTGTGTCTCTGTTCAACATCAACATCTAGTCCAGTCTGCCCTGCCCCCCCCCCCCCCTCCCCCACCCCGCCCCCTGATCCCCCACCCACCCACCCCCCACCCACCCCCCTCTCCCGTTGTTAGAGTTTTCGGATAGTGACAAGTGATTACTTTCTCTCCTCATCGCCTCTTTCTCTCGTGAAACGTCGGTGCTGTTTTGGGGTATTAGTGATTCATGAATCGCAAAATTAATCGTCGTGAATCCGTCAAGGTGTCCTCCCCCGGCCCCCTCTCCCTCCCCACTCCGGCCTTCCCCCTCCCCCCTCTTCTTGCAAACAGTTCGTCGCAGAGTGCTGGCTGTCCTGGCACCACAGTGCAGGGGTTAATGAGTGAAAAAGTGATCAAATATTTGTCGAACGAGAGGGCAAATACCTGGCGGGCACTATGCGGAGTTAGCTGTGACATGATTGGCGACACAATGTTGATCATCTCTGATGACAGTTTAACTCATTCAGCCCGGCGAACGTATTTCCCAAATTTTGGAAGCGTCATCTATAGACTATGCACCTGTTGCAGGAGATTGATCGACTATGATAATTCAAGGGTAGTGCCAGATTAGCTTGGCGCCGACAGACAGACACCCCTGCCCCCCCCCCATACCCCTCCTACCCTCCCACCCACCCTTACCCCCCCTACACCCCCTTTACCCCCTCCCCTTACCCCCCTCCCCCACCCACACACACACACACGCACACACACAAGCACAAACACATACATCGCATGCGCCCCCTGAGGCATCCTGTTAGCCTCCTCACTGTCCGTGAACGCAGATTGTGTTTTTTTTTTTTTTTTGTAAATTGAACGACACAGATCCCCAGTCGTAAAAGGAACATAGACACAAAGTGGTTTCAGCAAGAGGCATAGATCCTCATGAGCCCCCCGCAACTACTGGAGCTTTTGAGGATCTATACCTCTTGCAGTTGGGTGGTGTAGTATTTCTCGGCAATTTAAGGGTTACAACAGGACTGTGTTGCCCCTCACAGACACAAGTCACAGGCACGCCGTGTTATACTTGTAGACCAGAGACTTTGGCTTTGGTCCAGTGGCAATGAAGAATAAACTGAGGCGGGAAAGAGACCGATCGTCAGTCACCATCATCGCCCTACACATGCATATGGTCTACATCATGTACGGGCAAATTCTAGCATTAACTCATTTACTCATTTTTAACAGAGACCTGGCTGCGTGCCTCAGGTGATGAGGCCAAATGTGCTGATCTTGCCCCATCTGGATACTCTGTGAAATCCTTCCCCCGCGATTCTCGTGGGGGTGGTATTGCAGTCGTCCTCCATGAAGCACTGCAGCCTTTTGCATCATTCTCAACGTCTTTTAGTTTCTCCCATGAGTCTTTTGAGCTTGTACAGTTTACTCTAGCTTTAACTCAGAAAACTGTTCATTTTCTGTGCCTCTACAGACCCCCGCCAAACCGCAAGAACAAATTAACTGATTCAATGTTTGTTGATCAATTTCATGATCTTCTCGATCACTGTAATTCTCTTGCTGGCAGTCTGATAGTCCTTGGTGACTTTAACATCCACTTTGACAATCAGAAGCACCACACCACCTCTGCACTCAAGGACATTTTACACATGTTCAGTCTTTCACAAGTTGTCGACAAACCAACTCATAGACAAGGGCATACTATTGACTGGATCCTTCATAGATGTGACGATGATATCTTGTGCTCAGCACAGGTTTCTGATGCAATATGTTCAGACCATTACTGTGTGATCAGTCATTTGAGGGCCATAGTCCCACCTCCAGTGCCTATGCTTACCATAGTGCGCAATGTTCGTGACATTGACAGACTAGCCTTCAAGGCTGACCTCGTTCAGTCACTGTCTCACCATCCTAGTCCTAGTGCCGAGGAGTTTGATTCATGTTTACGCACTGTCTTAGACAATCAAGCACCATCTTCAAAGCGTAAAAAGTCAGTTCATAGAATCAGCCCGTGGTATAGGTTTTTGAGCAAAGAGCTGCGTTCGGCTAAGCAGATGCGGCGCCAAGCTGAGAGAATGTGGTGCTCAACTAGGTTGACTGTTCACAAGCAGATATACACATGTTCTAAGAAGCATGTAAATGAGATTGTTCATGGAGCAAAATCTTCGTTTTACAACAGGAAGATCAGTGAGTGCACAACAAGCAAAGAGTTGTATAATGTGACCAATAAGCTTATGGTGAAGAAGACTCCATCACCTCTTCCCACTACATTTCCCCCGTGCCAGCTGCCTCAGCGTTTTGCAGATTACTTCGTTGATAAGGTCCGCGAAATTCGTGATTCTCTGGATCTCATGCCCACTTCAGTTTTGTTCACCGAAAAACGCTTTAGTGGAGAACCCCTCTCAACCTTCGAACCTGTGCTAGAGGATGAGGTCAGAAAAGTGATCACAAACACTGCCCCCAAAACTTGTGAGTTAGACCCCATACCCACTCCCTTGTTGTACGAGTGCCTGGATGAAGTGTTGCCTGCCATTACACAAGTCATCAACAACTCTCTCTCCACTGGTATTTTTCCTGAAAGCTTCAAGACTGCACTTGTGAAACCCCTATTGAAGAAACCATCTTTAGACCCAAATGTACTGAAAAACTATCGCCCAGTTTCCAATCTTACATTTCTATCAAAGATTCTTGAGAAAATTGTCCTTGTTCAAACTTTAAAGCATGTCAACTCTAATAGTCTGTTCAGTGTATTCCAGTCTGCATATCGTCCCCATCGTAGCACTGAAACAGCTTTGCTGAAGATATTCAATGACCTGCTTTGTGCTTTGGACGAGCGTAAGATCACAGTCCTTGCTTTGCTGGACCTGTCCAGTGCTTTCGACACTATTGACCATGAAATTTTGCTGTGCCGTCTTCAATCTGTATTTGGCATTGAAGGCACAGTCTTGGCATGGTTTAGTTCATACCTGACTGAACGATCCCAGATTGTTTCTGTCGACGGCTGTCGTTCTGAGCCATCACCTCTTCGGTTTGGTGTACCCCAGGGCTCGGTCCTAGGACCTGTATTGTTCTTACTGTATGTTCAGCCCCTGTCCGACCTGATTTGTAGTCGCTCCATTTCCCATCATGCATTTGCAGATGATACGCAGATGTACAAAAGTGATACTGTCGAGCGAGCTGTGAATGCCGTCCAAAGTATAAGCCAGTGCATTGACCATGTCAAATCATGGATGACCGCCAACAAACTGATGTTAAATGATGGCAAAAATGAAGCAATGTTGGTAGCTAATCCAAGATTATCTTCGTCCCTGTCTTTACCGTCATCATTGTCTGTGGATGGAACACCCATTGGTTTCTCTGCGAGTGTGAGAAACCTGGATGTTACACTTGACAGCGAGTTATCTATGTCACAGCATGTCAGTGCAGTGTGTAGATCCGCTTATCTGGAACTTCGTCGTATTAGTTCAGTTCGTCACCTGCTGACCGTGGAAGCCACTAAAACACTAGTTTGTGCATTTGTGCTGTCCAAGCTAGATTATTGTAACTCTTTGCTTTGTGGCTGCCCTCAGTATCTCATTGATCGCCTCCAAAAAATTCAGAACAATGCAGCCCGGCTTGTTGTGAGAGTCCGTAAGACTGAGCATGTCACACCCATCTTGAAGTCCCTTCACTGGCTACCTGTGTCCTCACGTATTCAATACAAAGTTATGTCAATCTGTTTTAACTGTCTTTCAGGCACCAGCCCAGAATACTTGTCCTCTTTGCTGCACGTGTATACACCCTCTCGTGAGCTCCGCTCCTCTTCTGATAAACGGAAGTTGTGTGTACCTTCTGTCCAAACTAAAACATTTGGTCAGCGCACTTTTGTTTATCAAGCCCCAGTGTTATGGAATACACTTCCTCTTGAGGTCAGAAACAGTGAGTCTGTCTCTGACTTCAAGAGGTCGTTGAAAACTCACCTCTTCAAGCTTTACTTTGAATAACTGCCAGTGTTTGATGCCTTAGTTGTAGTTCTGCAATCCTCCTTGTTTAGACTGAATGTTAATTAGAATATAAATTATTATGTATGTATTGTTGTTTAGTTTATTGTAAAAGTGGTGTGTTCGGGCATTGTGCTTTGTTTGTTATGTGCATATGTCATTGTATTTTTATTTTTGTGTACAGATTGTAAAGCGCTTAGAGCTTTTGAGTAAGATTAAGCGCTATATAAATAATAATAATAATAATAATAATAATAATAATAATAATAATAATAATAATAATAATAATAATAATAATAAGCGCATTAAATAGGCGCTTTATCCCAATTGAAAATCGGCTCAAAGCGCCGCCGCGAACTGAATCACGCGCATTCACTCACACACTGTACATAAACACAGAACATTCACGTGGTGCTAAGGGCAAGCTCAAGCGAGCTACTGTAGTTTTTGGGAATTCAAAATCGTTTGTATTTGAAATTTGATTAAGTGGGCTGAAACTGATACCAAAGTGGAGGGGGAGGAAGAGCCGGAGTACCCGGAGAAAAAAACCCCGACGGTCCGCCCGAATTAACGGTGACACTTACTAGAGGAGAAAAATCCGACGCCGGAACCCGTAATCGAACCACGCACCTTTAGCATTGGTGGCAGGCGCCTTAACCACTGCGCCACGGACCGCCCCATGAATACTCATTATTATTATTATTATTATTCAACTCCGACATGCCGCGGCAAGACATGGATCGAGCGTGATAGTTCAAGGGTTGTGCCAGACTAGCTTGGCGCCCATAGGCGCCATGCTAGTCTGGCACAACCCTTGAACTATCACGCTCGATCTGTTTCCAGAAGTGTAATACAGTCTTCAGGGGGCAACTTCAAAATTTGCGCGGATCTCGGCCCTTGAGCAGAAGTGTGTTAACAGAACCGAATTATAAATGAGTCATAAACAAACGTCCCATGCAGCGCGTGACTCTGTCATTAATTGTCCGTAAGTACGTGTTAATTTGAGAGGCATTATGCCGGATCCAGTTGTCGCGAGTCATGGCAGTACTGAGTACCGTCCATTCCATCGACAACACGAACACGCAACCGACTCCTCTAAAACAGCACCATGTCAGGAAAAGCCTGATGATGTCTCAGAGAGACGCTTTTCAGTTAAAAGTTCCTCTCTCGATATTGACAGTATCTCACTTTTCTGTTGCACCACACTGTTTCTTATATATATGTATACAAACCAAGGAGAATCACAGCGCTGGACAGACAAACAGTTAAATCCCCTGCCCCCGCCTATCAGGCACCCAATCGCCAGCCCACAGAGAAATACGCAGGTATAGAACAAGACGATCATTTCCATCCTCAAAAAGAATGGATCAGGTCTCTTATATAACCCATGTCTTTCTCCGGAACTTAGGAAGTAGGCAGGAGAAACATACATACACAAACATGAAGGTGCGCTACTATATGTGGTCGGGTAAATACCCTGATGTCCCACAGTAGATGCACAGAACATTACACAACAATGTAACGATACAAATTTGCCTCGAGACACTGTTTCTTGTAATCTTTGTAACTCACACTGTTCAGAAATCAGAAGTAGGATAAAACTGCACTGACGTGTCCTGTTTTGACGAAAACAGCGGATTATAAACCCGAACATACATGCGATATTTTTGTCCGTTTGTCCGGGATATTTACTCTAAATATATACTGACGAGCATAAAGAAATGCGATATTTTGGGATTGATCGGAAACACTTAGTGTTTCCGATGATTCCAAAAACGTCGCATTTCTTTTGCTCGCCAGTATAATTAATAAGTCTGCTTCTTGTCACCACGTTACGTTTTATATTGACAGTATTTGATTCAAACCAGCAGAGCAAACACACACACACACACACACACACACACACACACACACACACACACACACACACACACACACACACACAACTCATAGCCCCTTATTATGTGTATGCCGTGCAAGTCTGTGATTTTGGACGCTGTGGCTCCATGCCGTTAGGTCCAAAATCACAGAACCGCAAACATATTATCCATCATCAATTTAACGCGCGACATTACCAACTATCTGGATTGCACTGGCGTGAACGCCCAATCAACAGCGGTATGTTACAATGATACAAATCGGTTCACAAATGGCCGTTGGACCTTCACTCTCTCGAAGAACGCCTCACCTCCGCCCCATCAACGCGTCGTTTTCTGTAATCGGTCCGTCAACTAAAACCTTAAACATCTGCAAGAGGCATAGATTCTCATGAGCCCCTGCATAAGCAGGGGCTCATGAGAATCTATGCCTCTTGCTGGCAGAAAACGTCCTCATTGCCACCCTCCGACTAAAAGGACCGTTCCGGCCGAGCTAAATCTACGGCTCCTGTATAATGGTCTTCTCTCCGATGATGATTACAGAGAATTGGAGGAATTAGTCAAATGCCTAAAGAGCGCCACCCAGTGCGCTAAATGCCATCGGGCCGACTTCGGCCCGACGACCTTCATTGCGCACTTGGTCGGGGCGTATAAGTAGTGAATGCATCAAGCCGGTTTGTCAAACCCGCAGCTCAGAAGTCCGTTGCAGACTTTTTGTTACGCAACTCTATACATTTCGGCAACAAAATGAGAGGACTTCTAGTCTGCATCGCTGTGCTGGTGTGCGGTAAGTCATATCTTCATTTTTTTTTCCCAGGCATTTGTTTGATTTTCTTTTTTTCTTCTCAGTCCTGTCAAACAGAGAGGGAGATAGATCGAACACGACAGTTCAAATGATAGTGCCTGGTCACATCGGCACCAAGCTAATAGGGCACCATCTTGTTAAAACCAGCGGTGGGTAGTCCTTGTCGCCAGGACAAGGAGTTGTGGCTTTGCCTTAAGCCTTTGAGGGAAAAAAAAGGAAAAAAAAAAACATAACCTAACTGCAAGAAACATAGATCTTCATGAACCCGGGGTTCATGAGGATCTATGCCTCTTGCTCACACCACTTTAAATCCATCATACTGGTATGGGTAGGGATATTTGGCGTTGAATTAACGCATTTAACCCCAACGCCCTACAGCAGATGGACTGACCATTATAATTCAAGGGTAGTGCCAGATTAGCTTGGCGCCTTTCATGCGCCAAGCTAATCTGGCACTAGCCTTCAATTATCATGCCCAATCCATCTCCTGCAAGTGGTATATAGTCGTAAGGTGACACCTCCTAAATTGAGGATATGTGGCCGAGGGGTTAAAAAGGTTAACGAAGGTTTAAGCGTATGACCAGACACACAGCACGGCAGAAAATATCGATAGTGCCCATTTCACTATATCACCAAAAATCAGTTTTTCTATAGAGTGGTGTGTTCTTCATGCGTAATGATCACTCAATGAGAAAGAAAAAAAATCTCTTATTACATCGTTAGCTGTACTGCTGTCAACAGTTAATTTTTTTTAGTGGTGACGACGTTAATAATTGACGATGACGATGGTGATGTCTATGCAGCTGTGTGGGTGAGCGAGGGGATTCCGCACACGAAGGGTGTGCTTGCCCAGCTGTCCAAGCGAGACGAGGGGTGCCCAGAGGGAGTGCCCATGGTCCAGTGCTTTGAAGACCCCTGCACACAGTCTGTGTGTGATGAGGAGGGTGCCAAGTGCCAGTAAGTCAGTCGTTATCGTTGGTATCTTTTTAACCCCGACACCGTTTGGCGGAAAATACGCGTAGTGACGCCTCTTCATTTTCCGCCAAACGGTATCGTCAGTACCCAATGCGCAAAAGGCCATCGTGCCGACGTCGGCCGCCGTTGGCCCGCGCACAGGGGTGCGCGGGCCAACGGCGGCTGACGACGGCACGATGGCCTCTGCGCACTGGGGTAGTTTCCAACGATGGGAAACTGTGGCCGGGAAAGCTAGCATAATCGGACAATTTTATCACGGTGTCACTTATAGCACGGGTTGTCGTTATTATAGCAGGGACTGATGCCACAGTAACACTGGTTATGGCCGTCTACTAAAGAGCCGTCGGCAGATGGATATTGTGTTCGAAAATAATGTTTTGCATTCACCTATCAGATGAAGTTGAGTGGTGATCGAGAGGACATCATCTCGACTAAGCTAGTCGAGATGTTGGTCCCTCGACCACCCCTCACCTTCGTCTGATGGGTGAGTGCAAAAATATCATTTTTATAAATTTATATTTCGGTATTTCGAGAAAAACTCGGTAAATGAAATATTGGTTTTGTTTCCCTCTGACTTTGCAGTACACGTAAACGACGTTTGTTTGATATAATTGACTGTTGTTTGATTTCTTTCGTATTATTCCAGTGTATTTCTAACGTAACTATGCGTCCGTGGTGACAGTACAAACCTGTTACATTGATTTCTGGGCATAACTGCATGTTTCACTCACGGAGAGATTAATTTAGACACCTGACTGTGATACAGCACCATAAAGGCCATTATGATAGATCGCCAGCAAATTCCGTTTTGCTCATGGTCCAACAGTTGTGCTAAAATAGCTTTTACCTCGGCTCTGACGCTCGATAGAGTTGAGTGGCGCATGCGCTCATAGCGGTAACACGGACATACAGTCACATAATCACGCAGTTATGAACGAAATATCAACCGTAGTCACTCGTTAGGAGGCATCATAACACACTTTACATATATCAGGTGTTGATATTCGTCAAACAGTTTTATGCAATGTTGAGAATTCTCCGGGAGCGCTTAGGGCGTTTAACGACATACTGCTGATATGCGATCTAATATTCATAACAGATAGTAACGAAACCTACCAATCGGTTTGTTTGGTATACTTTGTATGGTTGGTTAGCGTGTGTTAGCATGGCTTGGCTGGTTATTTTCACTCGTAAATGTCAACTTTTTACATTGTGGTTAGCAACACATTACAAACAGTACATCAAACATTTTCTTTTACAGAGGGTACTACTGCGGAGGTTGCTACGCCATTTGGACCGACTCTGATAATGACCTACTGATGGACTGCTTCGCGGATTTGTAGTTAACCCATGCAGCCTGCGGACACCACTCCTTTCGAACTTTAACCATCTGCAAGAGGTATAGATCCTTATGAGCCCCCGCGAATGCGGGGGCTCATGAGGATCTATGCCTCTTGCAGGACTCATGTAAACCGTCAGGTTCCTATGTATACCTGTTTTCGTCCAAGGGACGATGAGTCTTCGGACGTCAAGCTAAGGTGATGGACTCGAGTTTGAGCATGCTGTTGTCATGCAACGGACGGACTACGAGTAGCCAGTCAAAAATGACATTTTTTTCCTTTATAAAGTAAATGGATTAACACAAGCAATGATCGGACAGCTCTTTAATTTATCCAGCCTCATTTTCCCTCTCCCCCCCCCCCCCCTACGATTTTAAACCCTTTTCAGGGACGGATCAGTTACCTCGAGAGGTTGGGGGGGTGGGGGGCGGGGGGCGGGGGGAGGGCGGGGACCTTCAACCTGACACGAAAGGTCTCCCCGACGCTAGACCTTCTTCCAGTAGTCGAAATATCAAACAACGGGGGCGGGAGGCGGAGGGGGCGGGGGAGGGGTAGCTTGTGTGTGGAAACTCGCCACAAAAATCAGTTCGGGAGGGGCGTGGTACCAAACGCCCTCAAAAAGGACTTTGTTATAGCATTTTCAACAATTTTGGGTCGGGAGGTGAAGGGGTGGGGTGGGGGGGGGTGGAGGGAAGAGTCCAGAACCCCTAGATCCCCCCCACCCCCCAGATCCGCCCCTGCTTGTCGAAACAACTTTGTCGACACCGATTTTGCGCTCTCAGTCTTAACCCGTTCAGTGCAGAGAATATTTGAACACCCACACCCAACTGCAAGAGGTATAGATCTTCATGAGCCCCCGCATTTGCGGGGGCTCATGAGGTATCTATGCCTCTTGCTGACACTACTTCTAGTTGAACCCATGTTCTTAGGGCAGCTAAGAAGACAGAAGTCCTTTTGGTAGAATTGAAGCAACAAAGGTTGCAGAAACACATTCTGCGTCAGGTGGCGCTGAAAGGGTTAACTCATTCGTGGCCAGCCGCATCCGGATGCGCGGCTTATGCCGCGCATCCGGATGCGGCTGGCCACGAAGAGTTAATAGACAATGCCTAGTTTTCGTACTATATGCAACGAAACAACATCAATTACTGTCTGGTCGAAAATCTGTGCAACAGTACTGTACATTATTAACACCCATTCAACGTGTTGGTGTTTGGTTTTTTTGGGGTTTTTTTTTTTTTTTTTTTTTTTTGGGGGGGGGGGGGGGTTTAATTTTTTGTTGTTGTTGTCTTTTGACATTTCCTCGCAATAAAATGGCGCAAAGGTTGTAGAGTCATCTCAGTTTTATGGCGTGAAGCCTTTTGGCGGTTGGTTGTCTGGTTGGTTGGTTGGTTGGCTGGTTCTTTTGGTTGGCTGGTTGGTTGGCTGGTTGGTTGGTTGGTTGGTGGTCGGGCGGTCTGTGTTTGTATCAGATGTACCAAATAATACAGGCATTTTATGACACATTTGGGAAAGTGCATAATTCCTATTAAACCTTTGACCTGTAGAAAATGTAAATGATTTTTCGTGATAAAAAAAAATCATTATTTATGATATTTATGAGTATACACCAGCGGTCCGTGGCACAGTGGTTAAGGCGCCTGCCACCAATGCTGAAGGTGCGAAGTTCGATTCCTGGTTCCGGCGTCGGACTTTTCTCCTCTAGTAAGTGTCACCGTTAATTCGGGCGGATCGTCGGGGGTTCTTTCTCCGGGTACTTCGGCTCTTCCTCCCCCTCCACTTTGGTATCAGTTTCAGCCAACTTAATAAAGTTTTAAATACGAACGATTTCCAAATACAACTTCAGTAGCTCGCTTGAGCTTGCGCTTAGCACCACGTGAATGTTCTGTGTTTACGTACAGTGTGTGAGTGAATGCGCGTGATTCACGTGAGCGTGCTTGTTGGGTTCAGTTCGCGGCTACATTCTGCGCATTGAGTTATATTATAAATATGAGAAATGCGCCATATTAATACCATGTAATAAATGAACATGTACAAATCTGCACCATGAAGGCACTATACCGTAAGTCCATTTTTTTGAAAAGTGTAACATAATGAAAATCTCGCTTTACTGAGGCTAAAAGCTTCAAATTTGTACACTGCCATATGCAAGCTACATTATAGTACTTACAGATAAGGATATAGATCAATGGCTTTAGTTCAGTGGTGGTGCCAGAATAGCTTGGCGCCTAAAGGCGCCAAGGCATTCTGGCACTACCCTCAGTTGAACTATTTTAGTCAAACTTATTTCACACACTGGTGTATTCCGAATGATAAGGGTTAAAACGTGGACTCACTTTTGCCATCACCACAAAGCAGAAATAACAGTGCAGATTGCTGACAATTTTTCATCTGCAGATAAATAATTCATGTATGTCAGAATCAATGATTCATAAAATTGGAATATTACAAGCAATGTCATCGAACACATGATGCCAGATTGTTCAGTTTACTTAACCCATTCAGCCCTGACGCACTACAGCAGGAGATGGAACGACCATGATAATTCAAGGGTAGTGCCATATTAGCTTGGCGCCTGTCGGCGCCACGCTAATCTGGCACTGCCCTTGAATTATCATGGTCGATCCATCTCCTGCAACTGGTGCATAGTCATTAGATGACGCCTCCAAAATTTGGGAAATACGGCCGTCAGGCTTAAATGTTACCAGGAGAAAAATAATGTTATCAGTGACATCAAAATTATCTGTTTCACTTCGTCAGCGCCAACTCAGCGAAAAACGGATCGACCATGATAGCTCGGAAGCAGTGTGTGACTAACTTTGCGCTTGGATTGGATCTGCTAGACCATGACAGTTCAAGGGCAGTGCCGGATTAGCTTGGCGCCTGGAAAGACGCCAAGCTAATCAGGCACTGCCCATGAACTGTTATGGTCGACCAGGCACTCTAGGAGCCACTGGATCTCACCGAACAGGCACTGCCTGTGAGCTGGCATGGTCAGTCTGTCTTCCTCCCGGCGTTGGTCAGTGCTGCCGACAGCGAGAGGTAGACCGGCCATTTTGTCCCTGGGCAATGCCGTCTACATGCATTATGATTTCTGTGTGCTGGTCTGTGATTTGACCTTGCAGTTCTAGGCCGTAAGGTCCAAAATCACAGACACGTCAGCAATTTTCACTTTTCTGTCACGTACGGAATATCAGTCATTTCAATAAAATTGTTCCACTACAATTTTCTAACGCTTACGCATATTGCAATAAAGTTAATCTTGATCTTCGCTCTCTATATAAAGTGTTCAGTCCAGCACTGGACCTCATAAACTAAACTACGTCATTTTGGAACCACAAGCACTGCAGTCTTCTCGGCACTCGCCTTCAGTCGTCTTGAAGCTCAGTTCGGTTCATGGTCTCGCTCTGCTCGTGTGCGGGAAGTTAACCCCTTCACTGCCGAGAAAAAAGTGAACATTCTCCAACTGCAAGAGACATAGATCTCATGAGCCCCTCGCGACCGCGGGGGCTCATGAGAATCCATGCCTCTTGCTGAGACCAATTTGTATCCATGTTTCTTAGACTGTGTTGGCTTTTGGTCGTCGAATGAACCAAGATTTCAGAATCAAAAATGTACGTACAATGGCAGGGAAGGGGTTAAACACTTCTGCAAAAGGCAGCAAGGACATTTTTGGGTGAAAAGCGAGATAATTCAATGTATTACGATACAAATCTCGCTTTTCACAATAACGCAGGTGCTGTCTTTTGCCTTCCTAGGGCAGATTTGGTTTTTCGCTGCTGTTTTTCACGATTTCAGTACACCCCCGACAGACGTTCTATTCGTTTTGGAACTAGATGGTGATTTCTTATTGCTCAAAGCATTGCTTCCGGTTATTGCAGTTAATAAATGACGGTTCTGGTATCGCTCCGCTGCCCTCACTAATATATATATATATATATATATATATATATATATATATATATATATATATATATATATATATATATATATATATATATATATATATATATATATATATATATATATATATATATATATATATATATATATATATATATATATATATATATATATATATAAAATTAACAAATAAAATCTCGCGGTATTTTTTCTGTGGAAATAAAAACAGCAACGTAAATTGTTAACCCATTCAGCCCTGACGCACTACAGCAGGACGGATGGGTCGACCATGATAATTCAAGGGTAGTGCCAGCTTAGCTTGGCGCCTGTGGCGCCAAGCTAAGCTGGCACTACCCTTGAATTATCATGGTCGATTCATCTCCTGCAACTGGTGCATAGTCATTAAAATGACGCCTCCAAAATTTGAGAAATACGACAGGTCGGGCTGAATGAATTAAATTGGTTTGTGATCATTCGCGCCGCTTGTCCTGTCACGACGACGAGAGCTGTACGCCTGCAATACGTTTGATAATTCAACTCTGGTGCCTGAAACAACAGAACCTTTCGGAAATTACTTTATTCATTTGTTTATTTATCGTGTTTGTGTTTTTTTTGTTGTTTGTTTGTTTGTTTTGGTATAGCTCTCTGTGTGAGTGAGGGGCAGCAGTCGTGTCTGGACTGGGCGCCGCCTGCCCAGAGTGTACTGAGGATTTGTGTGCCGCAGCTCCGCCCTGCGCTGTCCCGGGTTCAACTGACGTGTGTGTATGTACATAAACGCCCGCTCTCTGTCACTTATCTGAGACATTGATACATTGATCGATTGAGTCATAGTGTTTTAAAGTCCATATTTACTGGCTGTCCTATGATGACTACATACCAGACGCAGATCGACCATTATAGCAGTTGAAGGATGTTGCCATCCAAAACGACTGAACGCTGTTGTGCCACCACCCTTGAACTATGATGGTCGTTCTGTCTTCTGTTATTTTGTGTCAACGCTCAGTCTGGATAGAGCCAAGATATTCTGGCCCTACCCTAGTTTTCTCCTTTTACCGTTAAAACACAAACTCCAACTGCGGCCGGTGTCACAAACTGTGGATGGATGCCAACGGGCAGCCAGAACTGCGATGCTGGACCAAACCACGTGACTACACTTGGCTCGCTGGAATCGCCGTGACGTCGAACGCTTCTGCAGTGACTGCTGCTTCACCAAGAGACATAGGTCCTCACGAGCCCCTCCCCTCCCCCCCTCCAAACACCCCACCCACCCCCTCCTGCACATGCAGGCGGCTCGCGAGGACTCTACGTCTATTGCCTTTTGGGGTTGACAGGTCACGGACTACAGTGCCGTTTCCGTACTGTCCAGTCTCTTAACCTTAGTCACAGTCCCAGTCATCCCCTAATGTTTAAATTCCCTAAAAAAAAAAACACTACCGCCCACCAACTGCACATTTGCCATGCGTAAAATTAAAAAAAAAAAAAAAAAAAAAAACAGCACATCACCCGTCTCATTTCTTGGCTATGAAACTGGTTCCTTACCAATCCCACACCCAAGCACAGTTGAAATCAGTGTGCCCCTCAAATCACTACGACAACGGCAACTCAACATAGGCCCACAATTCTCCATTAGATAAACTCAGGATCAAACATGTCTCCTCTCAGCTAATCGGACATTTCCAGCAAATTCCAACATTCAGCCCTACTACAAATTTTTAAACAAGGCAAAAATTATTTTTTAAAAACACCGGTACTTGCACTGCCTGAACTGGCCAAATTTGACTATGTAATATGACCTGTTTGCACGTTCCACGTTAAAGCGTTTCCACAGCGGCGTGATCGTGTTAACTCGTTAGCTCAGCCGTGCCGGGGGCAAGGAGAACGCTACCCAGCTGCAAGAGACACAAGCCCCGCAGTCGCGGGGGCTCACGAGGGTTTATGTCTCTTGCTAGTCCTGCGTTCTTCGCGTCTACTTCTGGGCTCATTTACATCTGTGTATCTCACAGCGCATGTCGGTCAGTGCGTCCTGGTTTCAGACGCGCAATTCGTGATCCCCGGCAGCTAAGGGGTTAATTAGTGGGGAGAGGAAGGCCCCAGTCAGGAAAAGCACATCGGGCCGCCGTCGGCCGCTGTTGGCCCGCGCACGGCTGTGCGCGGGCCAACAGCGGCCGACGTCGGCCCGATGACTTTATGCGGGCCGGGAACGCCCCTCTTGCGTGACAATAAGGTAACTGGCGACACGAGGACTGCCTCTGTCACGGGCAGTACAAAATGTAGGAGATGGATCGATCACGTGCTTTACTCAAGAGAAGTGTTTGATTAACTGCTGGGACCAGGCTGTGTATAGGTACTAGCTTTAAAGGTATCATGGATTCACGGACACACACACACGCAAACACACGCACACGCACACGCACAGTCTACAAACGCGCGCGCGCACGCGCACACACACACACACCGGGCACACGCACGCACACACACACACACGCACGCACACACGCACACACATACATACGTATACATGCATAAAAACGCACGTACGCAAGCACAAATACACACATACATCTATCCATCCATCCACCCATCCATACGCACATTCAATCAATGGTAAAATAACCCCATACTGAGGCTAAAAGCTTCAAATTTGTACACTGCCATATGCAAGCTACATTATAGTACTTACAGATAATGATACAGACCAATGGCTTTAGTTCAAGGGTGGGGCCAGAATAGCTTGGCGCCTGCGCCAAGCTATTCTGGCACTACCCTTGAACTATTTTAGTCAAACTTTTTTCACACACAGGTGTATTCCGAATAATAAGGGATAATGCTGTTCCACTTTGCAAAAGATTAGTCCTAAGAGTGTAAAATGCAATGAAAATCCCAACCCCTCCCCCCCCCTCCCACACACCACCCTCCCCCCTCACCCCCACCCCACCCCCCAAAAAAATCAAGTATACTTAGAAAGGACAGTGTATATAAATTATAAAAATTTGATGAATTGTGCTTTTTGGTTTTGGACAGACTTTCAGAAAAAGCACAATCTGCAGTCTCCTACAGGTGTGTGTGTGTGTGTGTGTGTGTATGGGGGGGGGGGGGAGGGGCTCAAAGCATATATCCCTGAGGTCTACATTTACGAGTTACCTCCTCTACGCTACACTAACATTCGCTGTCAACCGATGGAATTCAGCAAACTCGGAATTTCCATATCAATGGTTCTCAATCAACTATGAAACCAACTGCTACTGCTTCTACAACGAACGCCAAACCATCATGTTTGCAACCCAAAACACAGATCCTAATGATGCCCGGCCGACGTTTGCTGGGACCTCATGAACATCAATACGCTTGTTGACGTCTTTTGCATATATCATTCTAGATACCGTGCCTGTGGTGGAGGGATTGGGGGGTGAGGGGGGGAGGTGTGAGGGGGGGGGGGAAAGGGGTAGGGATATGGGGTGTTAACCCTTATCATTCGGAATACACCAGTGTGTGAAATAAGTTTTACTAAACTAGTAGTTCAAGGGTAATGCCAGAATAGCTTGGCGCCTCTAGGCGCCAAGCTATTCTGGCACCACCCTTGAACTAAAGCCACTGGTCTATATCCTTATCTGTAAGTACTATAATGTAGCTTGCATATGGCAGTGTACAAATTTAAAGCTTTTAGCCTCAGTATGATACGGGTTAAGCGTGTCAAAGTTACCATATGAAGGGTGCTGGTCGACTAGGCAAGTGTAGCATTACCATGACAAAACTTAAGCGAACAATCACACCAGCTTAGCGTCTTGGACTATCAGCTACGCGGTCCTTCGGTTGTCTGCAAAGAGGCATAGATGCTCACAAGCCCCTGTAGCCGCAGCCAGGGGCTCATGAGAATCTATGCCTCTTGCTCAGCTCACAATTTTACGCCTCCTCAGTCCCGGCCAGGATCGGTCCCAGAGAGCGCCGCCCGGGTATCGTCTTCGGACCATCACCGTAAGGAAATTGCCGTTTCTCTATACTCAGCAAAGTCGGCACACACAAAACTTTGGTATCGTGACGCTTAAACCAAGGTGACGATCTCAAACTCAGGTACCACTGGAGCCAACGTCGGAACCAGTAAGAAAATTCACATAAGTCCCTGCGGTCGCAGGGACTCATGCGACTCTATGCCTCTTTGCAGAAGAGAGATGCCGGCAGAGAAGGACCGACCAGCGTGCGTGAGTCAACTCCTGCGACATTGACTGAGCAAAGATCTCTTGAAAGACCGTTTCAGGCATCCTGGGGTAACATTAGTTAACAATCAAGTGCGCAAACGTCCATCGGGCCGACGTTGGCTGCCGTTGGCCCGCGCACGGCCCTGCGTGGGCCAACGGCAGCCAACGTCGGCCCCGATGGCCTTTTGCGCACTGGGAATATCCTAGTGGACGTTAATCCCACACTCGTTTTCTCCCGAGAAAGACGTGGGCACATCGGAAGAAGTTGAACTTCAAGACAACTTTTTCACGCATGGTATAAATAAAATCTTGCGCAAGCACCCTTCACTACGCCGAACAGAAACAGGAACCATATTTTTTCCTTGAGCAAATTCATCTGTGTCTCCCAACAAGCCAAGCAATACGTGCATCTGTTCAAGGAGGAAAACAAACTGAAAAGAAAATATCTGACAGCGGCGCCGAAGCAAATTAGCTGTTTCTTCCGGAATAGATTGTTTTGTAAATTTGCTCTTTAGAGCATCACAAAGTACACTCAAGTAATTAAAGGGCCCGTTTTAGAAGACAAACTTTCACGATCGATGTGACTGAACCTAGGCGAGGAAACAAGCATGAACGTAATTACAGTATTGGTCGCCTGGAATCTTCCAGAACATGTTCTCTGTGGTGTTGCACGTAGGATTTGCTGAGAACAGTGTCGCGAAATCTCGCCTGATCAAAGAACCTGAGAACCTCGGCAAACCGAGTCTAAAGATTCCCCTTGAATCAATGGTCCGTGTCACTTTAAAGCAATACATGCTCAGCATAGCAAACTGTCTTCAAGAGTGGTGCCAGAATAGCTTGGCGCCCATAGGCGCCAAGCTATTCTGGCATCATCCTTGAACTGTCATGCTCGATCTGTCTCTAGAACTGTAATACAGTCCTTCAGAGGGCAACTTCAATATTGGGGGATTTCGGTCCTGGGGAAGGACGTGTTAAAGAACAAGCTTATTTAACATTGTATGTTGATACAGAGAAAACAACGCGTTATTTGCATACAACTTTGTCCCCCTTCTACAAAAAATACCGACCTACAAGCTTTTTCTATGGTAACTCTGGCAGTGTGTAGACTTCATTCCATAATCAATTGCAGAAAAGCTATTATCTCCAGGAATTTGCGAGAAAACAAAAACAACCAACCAATAACAGGCAAACTTTGACAAACTGGAAGCGGGTTCCATCTGCAAAAGGCAAACATCCTCAAGAGCCTCTGCCGTTGGCAGGGGTTCATGAGGATGTATGCCTGTTGAAGACATGGTTCAGACAGATTAACGTCTGTGCTCTCTGCGACGAGGACGTCATTGGGACATCAGCTAGTGACTGCAAACCCAGTCTTACAGGAAATAGAGCTGGGGTGCTTAGTGACCATTAGAATCGCAGCGGGCGGCTTTAGTTATTTACTCCGACCTTTTGTGATCAATAGGGAGTGAAAACTTTCACACTCACGCTGTTTTGTGTATGTGTGTGGGGAGAGAGAGAGAGGGAGAGAGAGAGAGAGAGAGAGAGAGAGAGAGAGAGAGAGAGAGAGAGAGAGAGAGAGAGACGCGCACACACACACACACACACACACACACACACACACACACACACACACACACACACACACACACACAGTACACAGAGACTGACAGAGAGAGACAGAGACAGAGAGAGATTTCCGTGACTGAAATAGTGAGTCAGTGCCACGACAAAAAAAAGACATTACCTTCTTCCATCAAACCAAAACGTGATGCCCAATTCGGCCGTGTCCAAGGGCATGTTCAGTAATTTAAGCCACACAGTAAGCACCAAATCGTCACAAACAAATATGAACTTTGAACAATGAATCGTGATAAATTTGTGGTGTATTATAGTCGTGTCGGCGATCCCGGCTCCCCGGCTCTGGGTCAATGGAAAGCTAACAGAGGTGCGTGTCCCTTTGACTGAGGAGAGCCAAGCAAAAAGAAATGTGTTCTTGTCAACCCCTTCACTGCCGCGAATAGGTGAACACCATCCAGCTGCAAGAGACATAGATCCTCATGAGTCCCCGCAGGTGCGGGGACTCATGAGGATCTATGTCTCTTGCTGCCAACGCTTTAGATCCATGTTGTTGGATGGCTGGGGCTCTTTGGCGTAAAATGAACCAAGTCTTCGGAAACGCAATCTGCGTCCACTGGCAGTAAAGGAGTTAACAAACTGTGCATTTATTTCGACTTACTTTTGGCAGTTGACCGTCGAAACTGAGCGAGTCGTCCATCTCGCGCTGTGCACGTGGGGCGGCGCCTGGTCACACGTGGTCCAATCTACCTCTACTGAAGGCCGTCACGCGAAAAAAAAAACTGTCAATCACAGGTTGTCACTTTCTCTCGGCACAAGTTCGTTTGTACTGCAGCGACGCTTTATCGTAATTTAAGGCACCGCTAAAATGTTTACTATCGCAGAACAAAAGAGAGAGGCGTGAACTTTGTGAATGGTAATGGTAACAGTATTATGGCCGGTGCGCATATTTCGGCATGAGCCAGCCTCCGGGAGATTGGTATAAATGTCAATATCACATCTCGGGCCAAGTGGTATAAATGTCAATATCACATCTCGGGGAAAGTGGTATAAATGTCAATATCCCACCTCTCGAGCCGGGAGATGATTAGTACCGTCACTGCCAAGAATAACGGAGCATGATCCAAATTGAAAACGGCATAGATCCGCATGCGCCCCCCCCAGTTGCGGGGGGCGCATGAGGATCTCTGCGTTTTGCTGACACGACGTTTCTTGGACAGCTGAGGCTCTTTGGCTTTCAATTAACTCATTCTATCCCAACACCGAAATCTTTAAATTTTGCCGTCGTCCTCTGAAGACTGCATTGCAGTGCAGGACACAGATCGACCGTGATAGTTCAAGGGTGATGCCAGAATAGCTTGGCGCCTATAGGCGCCAAGCTATTCTGGCATCACCCTTGAACTATCATGGTCGATCCTTATCTTGCTGTGGATTGTCTGGGTTAGAATGAGATAATTAGGAAAGATTTCAGAAACACAATATGCAACCACTGGCAGCAGAGGTGTTAGTACCAACACTGCGTCACACTGTTGATCGGTCAAGCGCAGTGACCTGGAACCGTGCCAGAAACGTTCCGGAGTCTGCTGTACTATGTAAGGACAAGAGGGAAATGCTCCTGTTGGAATTTATTCTGGCAAGCACAAAATGAAAATGTCAATATGCTTAACGACTGCAATTAGAACATATGTATGTTTGTCGACTGTGGCTTATGCAGACCGGGCAGAGTGTCAGAGAAAAATGCTTTAAAGGGCATCGCGATTCTGAATCAACGGTTCCATTAAGTGGCTGACACGTTCAGACGGATTTAAATGCATTTTTGCAATCAAAGATGGTGTCACGTTATTGTTACCAGACGTTCCTGGGCTGAGCATTCCGTGGCTGACCCAGCAGGGAGAGATGACTGCGTTTTATTATCTCATCTTGTATACTGACGAGCAAAAGAAATGCGACAATTTCGGGATCATCGGAAACACTAGCGTGCTTCCGATGATTAAAAAAAAATGTAGCATTTCTTTTGCTCGTCAGTACAGCTGGCCACACTCCTATTTCAGAGGATGCAATCAAAAGTGATGATTTATTCCATTCACTGCCAGTGAGTAGCCTGTGTCTGTGAAAACATTGCACACACTGGTTGTCTCCCTCGATTCGCTACCCCTGATATCTGCGGTAGCGAATCGAGTCAGACAACCAGTGTGACCAAGGGACTTTCACCTAAGCAACGCGGGCGTGAATGAAGCCTGCAAGAAGCATACAGCCATGAGCCCCTGAGTTTTCGGGGGAGGGGAGGGGAGGGGAGGCTGATGAGGATCAATACCACTTGCGTTTAGGCGTTGTCTGCTGTGTTCCGGCAACAAAGGGGATAATTGTCACTGATGTCATATTGAAAATGTCAGGAGTTTTTCGTTTTCAGCGTTCCTTTCTGTCACGGTACAGTATAAGGTCTCAATCAGGACAAATGCAAACAGAGAACAGAAAATTGTAGCTCTTGGAACAGGCACAAGTTTCGAAAAAGTGAGTGAAACGATTCTTGAGAAACTTGAACTCATTCAGCCCGACGGCCGTATTTCCCAAATGTTGGAGGCGTCATCTAATGACTGCACCAGTTGCAGGAGATGGATCGACCATGATAATTCAAGGGCAGTGCCAGATTAGCTTGGCGCCGTCAGGGCCGGCTGAATGGGTTAAACGTCTGCTTCGAACGGGAACTGAGTGTATGACCGGAAGTCTTCAAAGAGGCACCAGTTTCGTAAACGCGAGTGAAATGATGCATCTTAATGATCACCCGATCTGCTGCAAACCGAAAGTGAGTCTGCGAAGTCAGTCACGAGAAGTCATCTTCAAACAGGAAGTTTTTTTTTTTCAGCTAGAGAAAAAGATACTCCGAAAGTCAATTAGTGAAGGTGATGTTGTGCACCAGCGACCTTTGACGATGCAGCTTTACGTTCTCCGCCGCGCGACCAAAAGCTCGTTAAAAGGAACCAGGTAAACATCGTGATAGCCAGCATACGTGACTGACCTCACACTGAACGATCCCCAAGCTGATGGTCGTGTGAAAGTCGTTGACTTCCTAGGTCTGAGGTCCATAGAGGTGTACGTTCAAATGCCGTCACTATCACTGTCCGCTGAGCTCAGTAGTGTGCTGGTCTGTGATTTAGGTCCTTACGGCTTCCAGCCGTAAGGACCAAAAACACATACCAGCACACACTGGCTGTATGTTTTGTCAGATAAGCTTACGATTAGTGTCCTGGTCTCACACATAGGCTCGCTATTCTTTGCGCACACGGTGCTTGGCTTCATTTCCGTGTACATTCCGAAGGACGTGGTATCAGGCAACAGGAAGCAACACTGCGAACAGCCTTTATGTTGCTAGAAGCTACAAAGTGGAACATACACATTCTATGGATCTATATCACTGAACAAATTGGTCTGTATCGGCACTACCAGAGTTTTAGGTGCAATTGTCTGCACTGAAAAGCAGCCTGTATATCCGACGATTGGGGTAGAGGCCGCACAAACTATGGCAATACGGACGGCAACTTTGTATACAACCAGCCTCGGCGTCAGGAAAAACACAAACAGACAAGCACGCACCAGTCGTTATACCGTAATTGTTTTCGGGTGGATTGTCTGGATAGGGAAACATTAACCCAACCGTCAAAACAAAAAGTTGGCAGAATAAGCGATGACAATACACGCAGTGGCATAGTCAATGTTTTGAACACAGTCCACTGACGTACATTAACAAGCTTGTGTCCCTCACCACTGAGCAATTAAAGAACAAGCGAGCTAATCACACTTATTGATGCCCGGTGGTTGGATTGATGTAACCCTGTGAACCAAGCACACCTGGCCAAAAGTACCTATGTTTCGCCCGAGAACCAGCAAGACCTCCTCACGATGGGAACCACTTGTTTGGTTGTTCGCTGACTGAAGTTTCCCGCGAGTCCCTGTGTTCCACGCGGATCAATGGCAGTTGTACTTGCTGGACTTTCTGAAGTGTTAACTCATTCGAGGCGTGCTGCATCCGGATACGCGACATTAACTCATTCGCGGCCAGCCGCATCCGGCTGCGCGGCATAAGCCGCGCATCCGGATGCGGCTGGCCGCGAATGCGATAATAATGTACAGTAGCCATTTATTCCAGTCAGTGTAAAACAAAGACCTTGTATTACAATGACCATAAGAAATAAGCACTGTACACTGATTCAGGTCGTGAAAACGCATTTGCCCATCCCAACCTTTCGCTCCGACCAAACTTTCTTATATGTAAATTACTTCGCTCATTGCATACGTCAAAAATAACCAAAGAAATGTGGGTACCCTGTTATTTTCGCATATCTGAAGTTCGCTGTACTTGCTAACACTCGCGACACCAGGGCTTTAAAACATTTTTCCCACACAAAAAAAATATTAAAAAAATTATATTTTCTCAAAAATTCTCCCATACCTGCTAATCGCTCATCTGCAGTGCATTCGTGTCGTAACTTTTACAGACCGACTAATCCGTCGCGCGACTGAACGGGCCTTTGTCAGACGCCGGTGAGCCCATTGAGCTGTCACACACTGGGGTCGACAAGCCGGGTGGGTCGACAACCGGGCCGGAAGCCCAGATCACAGTCCTTCATCAATAAAACAATGCCGACAACTCGCCCAAAAAGCCAGTCCTTTGTCCTCGCCCGCCATCCGACCATCAGAGCTCAACTTGATCAGAAGCCAATAATGGAATAGGTAGAGAGCTTTTGATTTCAGAGCCAGCTGCGGTAAATGAATCGACCTTGACAGCCCAAAGGTGGGGCCGGATTAGCTTGGCGCCTTAAGGCGCCAAGCTAATCCGGCCCCACCCTTGGGCTGTCACGCCCGATGATGCATCTTAGAAAGCGTACGTAATCCAACAATTGTCAAGCGTTGGACGTTTGGCCGTGAGAGTGACAGGGTATGCAGAGTTTGTCTTTGCCATTTGTTCTGGGCCCTGAACCGATGTAGCTCCGTGGCGAGCCCGTGTGACTGCATGACTTTCTGAAAGAAAGGGCGGAGGATACCGGATGTAGCTCTGTGACCGATCCAATTGTCTCCAGCAAACACCGGCCATATGCTGTCTCATTTTTCATGAGGTGGGAGAAAGGAGGTAGAAGGGGGGGCGAGGGGGGGGGGGCGATTGTTTTACTTTTAGGATAATTGAAATGGGGGTGGGGGTGGGGAGGAGGGGAGATTTGTTTTAAAATGGGTTTTCTTTTCAAGCACTAATTGCATACGCACGCGACAGTGGCACACGCTTGCTAAAAGTATTGTCCAAAATGCAGACTTCATCAACACCCGACCGGCCAACAGGATGATGATAATAGTTAACTTCTGCACTACAGCGGGGCCTGTATTGAGTCACCGACTTTTCTGCAAGAAAGATGCCTTACCATACAGGTGCTCTCTCAAGAGAAGTCTTGAAAGAAAAATGGGTCACCTGTCATTAAAGACCATCGCTGAGGTGGCTACAGCCACCTCAACGATGGTCTTTAATGACAGGTGATCTCTCATAGGGTGGTCCCTCAAATTGACAGGTTTTGATGTATCAAGCATCGGAGTTGTAAAGGCAACATGATGTATATATCAGAGACAGGTATAATCGAGCAAAACAGTTCTCAGGCTAATCTTGCACCACCCTTCAGCTATCATTTTAAATGCAAACACACACACACACACACACACATACACACACACCCTGCCGACACACACATACCCTGCCGACACACACACGCACGCACGCACGCACACAACACGCACGCACGCACACACACACACACACACACACACACACATACGCACGCGCGCACACACACACACACACACACACACACACACACACACACACACACACACACCGGGCCGGTAACTCGTAATGGGACAATACAGTTTTCTGAATCTGAGTCTGAGTTAATCCCCTATGCAAACCCTGTACGATCTGAGAAACTTAAAACCACGTGACCAATTGCAGCATACCTATCACTCAAGGATTGGTCAGAATGCTAGGGGGGTTCCCCGTGATGTTTTAAATACGTCGCGCCTAGGTCACTGGGCCATAGGTAGTGCATGGAAAAACAATGCCTCACGCAGAGAATGTTTTGCTGTTTTCTCAAATAATAATAATAATAATACCGTTTATTATATAGGCGCTTTACCCAATTCTGCAAATCGGCTCAAAGCGCAGTGAACTGAACCCATCACGCACGCTCATGTGACACACACGCATTCACTCTGAAGACATTCACGTCAGCTCAGCTACTGAGGTTTCGGAAATTTTGATCGCTTGTATTTCAGTGAAATTTATAAAGTGGCCTGACACCGGTACCACAAGGGAGTGGGGAGGAAGAGCCGGAGTACCGGAGAAAGAACTCCCGACGATCCGCCCGATTTAACGGTGACAGTTATTAGAGGAGAAAAGTCCGACTCCGGCGGAACCCGGTATCAAACCTCGCACCTTAACCACTGCGCCACGGATGGCCTTAAGCCCACTGAGTGAATTTTAATATCTGTGTGTTTAGTCCTGCGCCAGCCACGAAATACAAAAATTACTATAAAAAAAAAAAAAAAAAAAATGTCAATAATAAACACAGTTAGGCTGAAAAACTCTAGAATTCACGAGCAATGTTTGAAAAAAGTTTTGACGGTAGAAGCCGCCTGCACGAAGCCCCAGTTTTTATTTTTTGCCCCTGGTATGCGCGAGGCGGATTACGAGTTAACCTAGTACCTGCGCTCCCATATGTACCCATATCTACGCTTAGCAAATGTAGAATGACGTAGATGGTGAATCAGCCTATGCAAGGTGACCTGGAAGTCAAAAGCTTTGACTTCCAGGTCACCTTGCATAGGCCGTCGATATCATACTGCGGCTCAAAAAGCTTCAAATTTGTACACTGCCATAATTATACAAGCTACATTGTTGTACTTACAGTTAAGGATATAGACCAATGGATTTAATTCAAGGGTGGTGCCAGAATAGCTTGGCGCCTAGAGGCGCCAAGCTATTCTGGCACTACCCTTGAACTATTTTAGTCAAACTTATTTCACACACAGGAGTCACGCAGGTAGGCTTCTTTAAGGTCCAAGGGAAGCAATCGAAAATACGCCCGTACTGGCAAGCAGTTATTGAGTTATCCGTGTGAAATCGACATTTCCATGATCCAACAGCCAGTCTCAGTAGTCAGCTTTTAACATTTCAGTTGGCCACATTCTAGGAGTCGCTGTGTCAGTTGCAGGAGATGCACCTACCATGATAGTTCAAAGGCAGTGTCAGATAAGCTTGGTGCCTTGAGGGCTTCAGTAAGGCCGTTAGGTCTATCATCACGGCCGTTGGCATGAGTGAGCTTAGCCCTGCGGCGCCACTGAGCCACTGCGAAGCCGGCCGGAGGTGCTCCGCTATCATAGCGGAGCCGCCACCTCGCTTCGTGGCTGGCGCAGGACTAAGCTCACTCATGCAGCTGGACCCAGCACACAGATTTTGAAATTCACTCAGTGAATTTATGCCTTCCTACTTTGTTTCACAAACACTGGCACATTCCTCTCACACACTCACACTATTAAAAATACTGTCTCAGTGGGGAAAAATGCGCTGGCAGAACTCAGTTCGTCACACTGCAGTTTGCCAAAGTGGCACCACCGTCCCCATTTTACCCACAGCAGATAACTTTACCTGCACCTTTGCCAGTAAGCGATTTTATCTCCACCGCACAGCTCTGCGTTTAATTTTTTTGTGATTATTTTCAGTTCTTTCGAGACCGGCTGACGCCGGCCCCCGGCCTTGGTACAACAGAAAATTGAGTATGCTGACAGAGCGGCACAAATGCAAAATACAACTTACGTACAGCAGAAAAGCTTTCCAAGATAAGATAAGATAAAATTGACAGATTATTTAAAATGAAGGGAAATAAAAAGACTAAATTAACTCATTGGTCCTTGTTTCTTTGTTGCTTCAGTGCTTGCGTGCTTGTCTCAGTGTGCGCGCATGTGTGTGTGTGTGTGCCGGTGTGTGTGTGTGTGTGTGTGTGTGTGTGTGTGTGTGTGTGTGTGTGTGTGTGTGTGTGTGTGTGTGTCTGTGTGTGTGTGTTCGTTCGTTCGTGGCGTTCGTTCGTTCGCTCGTTCGCTCGCCCGTTTGTTTGTTTGTTTGTTTGTTTGTTTGTTTGTTTGTTTGCTTGCTTGCTTGCTTGTTTGTACTGTTTCGTGACTTGCACTTTACTTGTTTCTTGACTTGTCTGTTTGTTTGCTATCTTTCTTTGTCTGACAGCTGTTTGTTCAAGTATACACAGGTCTCTCAGAGAGTAACTTCCCACGCACATTGCCAAGACCAGCGGGCAAGTCTCACTTACACCCGCTTACATACAGTCCAGGTCCGCCCACAGGTCTCCGAGTCGCCTACACGTTGCTTGCCTCAATGCGTCAGGGCAGGGGCAAGCAACTGTTGTAGTCGCCTGCCGATACCTGTGATCTGTCATACGGTCATGCACCAAGAGCTGGCAGAGGTGAACTTTGGAGGCCCGGCATTATCACTGGCGAAAGTTAGAGAGCGATGGGAACAGTGCTTTGCGTGTATCATGCGAGAGGGAAACTCCGCGTAGCCTATTTCCCATAATGACTGTGTATCAGTATGATTCACTTCCCCAGTCAGCGATGGTCCTGCGTCGGGCCCACGACGGCCGCAGTGCGCCCGAAGACCTTTTGCTACTGGGGTCGTCGTTTCTACCTCATCATTCGCAAAACCGGCTGTGACAGCATTTACGTAATAAACGCCAGTCATCAGATCAATATGACACAGAAAACAGCCCACCCCTAGCCCACCCCGGCTACTGCACTCAGCATTGAGGCACGAAGTAGAATGTCACCCTGACTTACCATGACTCCACGTCGCCGGCAGAAAATTGGAACAACAGAAAACTGGGAATATTAGTGATGCCGAAGGATCTGCTTTGCTTAATATGAGCCAAGAAACCTAAATTGAGAGCCCAGCAGGTGAGGAAGTATAGGGCTGAACTGAAATGAGCGAAGTACCCGGTAAGCAAATGTCTTCGGGCCGACATCGACCAGAGCGAATCTTTTGCTTACTGTGTAGATGGATGCAAAAAAAGGGGACACATAAATGATGTGGCGACAAGGAATCTATTTTGTGTTAAAAGCGAGATTGTCATTGTATTAAAATGAAAATCTCGCTTTTCACAAGTATGGATTTATTGTCTTTTTTCTATTTACTGCAGCAGATAGCAGTCAGTCTGGATTCTTTTTTTTTTTCTCAGCCACTGACTGTCGGCAAAGAAGGACTGTAAACCAGGCTGTTCCTAGGAACCATACTTTTCTAGACTGACTGTAGGAGATTGCTGCACTGTGGACAAATTACCGGAAACATTCCGTCAACCACAACGACATGCTTCCACACCGACGGCGAATAATTACTACAGTGTAATTGTGACGTCAATTCTGTTGGGCCTGACTGACAACGTCTTTTTCGACTGCACTGGAATTTGCAGTGACAATCATGATCGTTCAGGAATGCTATGACGGTGAAGGAAATAACGCCATGTGCTTATTATTCATACGTGTATAAAACTGCTTCGCTTCACAGAAATGTAGGCTTACTTTGATGAAAGTGGGACGGGAACATTCAACTGAAATAAATTACATCACACTGGTTGTCTCTTTCGATTCGCTACTGCTGATAAGCAGTAGCGAATCGAAGGAGACAACCAGTGTGTGTCCGTGAATGCCTGTCCGTCGGTTTCAATATTCTTTTATCTTCTCTGTATCTTCTATTCGTCAATGAATGAATAGCAGCCAAACTTTCGTTCAGAATTTCAGTCCGTTTGGGACTTAAGCATAGACACAAACCCATGCATTACGACTGAGATTCCTATTATTCTCTCATCTCTCTGACCATCCTGTCATGAAACGACCTTCTCCACGACTCCGTAATGAAAGACTCGCGTGCCTTAATCCGTGCGGGCAACTA
Source organism: Semisulcospira habei (assembly GCA_036245525.1). NCBI lineage: Eukaryota > Metazoa > Mollusca > Gastropoda > Semisulcospiridae > Semisulcospira > Semisulcospira habei. The sequence goes on from BTPG01000008.1 coordinate 161,689,649, forward strand.
CCCCGAATGGAGTGGACTCAGTCCGTAACAGGCTTAATGCTACACGACCTCCTCCTAGCCAGAAACACTGATATAAACGAGATGTGGTATTCGAGAGAACTTGAACGTTCTAAAGAGGCACAATATATATATATATATATATATATATATATATATATATATATATATATATATATATATATATATATATATATATATATATATATATATATATAATATATATATATATATATATATATATATATATATATATATTCCATTTGAGATTATAGACACTGCTTGCTTCATCCGTCTATATGTGGTCCCATTTAGTGTTCATATATTATATATATATATATATATATATATATATATATATATATATATATATATATATATATATATATATATATATGAACACTAAATGGGACCAGATATAGACGAATGAAGCAAGCAGTGTCTATAATCTCAAATGGAACCAAAACAGACGCACCAGGCAAGAGGCATGGATCCTCATGACGATCCATGACTCTTGTAGGCAGACAAATCCAATCAAAGAATGCTTCTTCTGGTCACTCTGTCCTGCCACTCCTCCCCTGCCGCTGGACCTATTCGGGATTATGGTACAATAATGATTGGTGCTAGACACTGACCCCACTCAAAGGCATCGATTATACTGGAAACAACAGTTGCTGTCACAGTTTACGTTGCATTTACAATAAAGGGGCGTAAAAGGGCTGGGTGCAGGGAGGTGGGGGGTGGAGGGGGGGGGGGGGTGGGGGTGTAGGGTCGCGTGGTCAAACAGTGAAAGATCTCAAGTTTTGCTACCATGAAGCCTGCGTCACTACGCAAAAGAAATTGCACATGTACAAGTCGGTACAGATTTTGACTTGGCATTTGAACTCAAGACATCCAGTCGACGTGTGTGAATTGCAGCTGTGCCCTTCCCCCATTCACTGTCTCAGTGACATGCTGACCGGGTTGGAACCCGCGGGAAAAGTTAAATGTCCTTTGACCCATTCAGCCCTGGCGCACTACAGCAGGAGATGGGTCGACCATGATAATTCAAGGGTAGTGCCAGATTAGCTTGGCGCCTGTCGGCGCCAAGCTAATCTGGCACTGCCCTTGAATTATCATGGTCGATCCATCTCCTGCAACTGGTGCATAGTCATTAGATGACGCCCCCAAAATTTGGGAAATACGGCCGTCGGGCTGAATGAGTTAAGGTTGCTCGCTCGCCACCAAAGAACGGGCAAGGAAAAGTGTGACACCACTCGGGTCGGGGTCGAACCTTTCAGGCGAATTTCCCCAGATTGAACACTCTGGCTGTTCCTGCAGGAATCACTTCAAATAACAAAAAAAAACACCACCAACAACAACAACAACAACCAAGAAACCGCTAAGGACAGCACGAATTACGTCGACAAAAGCCGCTGCACACAACGGCCGGGGATAGCTTAACTCGCGCTTGATTGACCCGCGTAGCTCCCTCGCACTACAGCAGGAGATGGATCGACCATGATAATTCAGGGGTAGTGCCAGATTAGCTTGGCGCCATCAGGCGCCAAGCTGATCTGGCACTACCCTTAAATTATCAGTCTATCCATCTCCTGCACCTGTTTTGGGGACCCTAAAAAAAATTGCAGCAGAGATGGATGATAACCAAGGGCGGTGCCAGATTTAGCAAGGCGCATGATGCCGTCAATCTAATCTGGCACTACCCATGATTCATCACGTTTGATCAATCTCCTGCAACTGGCACATAGTTGTCTGGGGATCCCCCAATAATTTGGGAATTGACGACAATTTGGGAATTGACAACAATTTGGGAATTGACGACAATTTGGGAATTGATGCGGCCTTGGGGTTAAACGGATTAACCGTGAACAGGACAAGCAGTGTGACATTCACAAAACATGACAAGGTGGGGCCCGCTTACCTTTGTTATTTTGCCGTTGACGCTGACCGGCACCTGTACACATTCATCTGACGGAACCCTCCAGCTGCCGCCCAGTGCCCCTCCCACCCCGCCGCTCGTACTCACGCCGCTGTTCATGCCGGCACCACACTGCTAGCGGGACAAAGTGTTCCTAGCTTCAGTCGGTCCACCCGAACTGATATTAAAATACTTGTCCATGCTCCAAGGGCTGGGCCCCTATCAGATACCGTCAGCAAAGAGTCATATAATCTCAGTACAGACAAAATGTGTGTTATAGATCCAGTGAGACGTCTTGAGGAGGTTGTCAGGAACTTGAGATGACTTCGATCAACAGGTTAGCCTGAATTCCACACAAGTTCATGCATTTAACTCATTCTACCCCAACACCGAAATCCTTAAATTTTGCCCTTGTCCTCTGAAGACTGCATTGCAGTGCAGGACACACATCGACCATGATAGTTCAAGGGTGATGCCAGAATAGCTTGGCGCCCATAGGCGCCAAGCTATTCTGGCATCACCCTTGAAACTATCATGGTCGATCCTTATCTTGCTGTGGTGTGTCTGGGGTAGAATGAGTTAAATAAAGTCCTTCCAGCGATCAGTGTTACGCCAAAAGGCATGCATCACCGTCAACACTGTAGCCAGCAATTCGTCACTAGAATGTACATGGTAAAGCAGAATACCTGATCTAAAACAACAAAGGCCGAGGCTATAGTAGGTTCACTAAGTACACTGTCAATTCGTCGCCAGAAAATCCAGGAAGCGGCAGAACTCCCGATGAACTGCGGCCGAGATTTAACCTGTCAAAATCCAGACGATCGTCAACAGAAACTCAAAGAAGGAGCTAAACTCGCGCTCTGAACAACAGAGACTACGGCTGGTACTAGTTGTAGGTACACAGAGTGGGCGAACACACGTGGTCATTACCTTATGTGGCTGCATATGATGACACGCTGGTCGTTGGCGTGTCCTTGAAATGCCAGGATGCGTAGTTCCCTCTTTGGAAACGGTACTATCCTCTCATTCGCTAAGCTGAGGGCAGTCTGCCCAGTGAGCAATAAGTAATTGGGCGTACGTCGGCCCGTAGGTTCCCACGGGCCATCTACGGGCCGACGTCTGTCCAATGACCTTTTGCTAACCGCGGGGTAATAGCAATAACGTGACACTTAATGTGTGAAGTGTGTTGGTCAATCTGGTCAAAAAGGACGCATTTCAGCCTCTCGCTCGCTCATGAATGAAACTTCACTCACAATAAGGATCGTTCTCCGAACGTCCACGGATTACTATAGACATGTCCAGATTTATATTCCAGTACATGAAATTATTATTGTACAACACTAAACAGACTGCCTGCATATCATACAAAAATCGTTTCGACACTTTCCACCCTGCCGAAATAATCAAAAACATCTACGAAGGAAATGTCCTTCACTTTCAGTTTTCATTCAACCTGCTGAGCTTTTTACATTAAAAAATCAAATTATAGGCTGCTAAACACGTTCTCACACATTATCTACCATATCAATATCACATTCACATGCCTTCACGTATCCAAGACCCAGCACTCTCATTATTGTCCCCAGGGAGATATAGAGTAGCGGGCCATTAATCCGGGCATCCTGGTGTAAGACAAGGGACAAGAGACACTTGACGCCTGCAACTGAACCGCAGTTGGCCGCGTGGAACTACTGACGCGGCTGGAGATCGAAAGGAAACTTCTGGTCGTGGGATCGATCCACGATCCTGGCCAATATTTCGACTTACGATGCAACTATTGTTTGTACCGGTGCCTGATATCATAAGCAGACCAATATGGTTTTCCCGTACCGCGCGCTGGCTGAGCTGCATGAGATAACGTAAATCCCGCATTCTCAGTCCAGCGCAAGCAAATACGCAAAGACACTAAACCTTGTGTAGACGCTTGAACTGGATTTACGCTCTCTCATACCACTCACTCCGTTGGTGGACGTTGAACTCAGCCAAACCAAGCAGCCTTGGACACGGCTTGAGATTGTCCGGCAGAGCCTGGGCAGCACTGACTCGTGTCCCTCGCGCCAAGCACGCGCTCTCGTGAGAGGAGGGTCTCAGATCTCTCCACTGTTGACTCGACACCAAGCGCGCGAACTGCTCTGCTCGTCACGAACATTCATATAACTCCTTCCATTTACAAGAGACATGGATTAACATGATCCCCTACAGTCTCAGGGTAATGAGAATCTATGTTTCTTTCTCTCCAAAGTCGGCACAAGGCGTACCTCAAACCGAGGCTATTTCGGGTTAAGTGTGCTACTACTGCTACAGAGTCGTTCAAAGCGCAAACGAGCTGAGTGCATGTTAAAACGTCTTGGAGGGCTGCCAGCTGGTCACCTTTCACTAACACAGCCAAATGTCGCTCATGTTAGAATCCTTTCGGCACTGCGTGCAACTGCGAAGGTGCTCGATCTGGTGAAAGCTCTGGGGCAGTGCTTGGTTGAGGTCTTGGTTATTTTTAACTTTAACACTTTCCAGGTGCCTAGCCGCTAGTTTCGATGGCCGGGCACACTCTTTGAGTTGTCAGTCACGGTTGATCCATTTTTGGGGATTGGCTCTGGCAGTGAAAAGGTGAAAGCTTGGGACCTACCTTTTTTCTATTTTTTTTTTTCTAATTTGTGTGTGCTGATCTATGATTTTGGACCTTACGGCTCAAGGCGGTAAGGTCCAAAATCACAGCCAAACACTGACGTCCAGTGCCATTGCTCTCCGGCTTGTCGCATTTCTTGATACATCTCTTGCACATGTGACTCTGGCATCACGGTTCCAGTGCGTACAACTCCAGAAGAATGTTGCTTTGTGACAGAATGAACAATGCCTCTAAGTTTTACTTCATGGAATTCTAAGAAAAAATACCTAAAGACTCGTTCAACTTATTTATACATTACGAGACTGCTCCTCTTAACCCTTTTCATCCTGATACACTACAGCTTGAAATTACTCACAAACCAGATAGGTGAGGCTAGCGGCTGGCAGAATTGTATGCAAACCAAGGGGAATCACAGCGCTGGACAGACAACAGTTAGATCCCCTGCCCCCGCCTATCAGGCACCCAATCGCCAGCCCACAGAGAAATACGCAGGTATAGAATAAGACGATCATTTCCATACTCTAGAGGATGGAAATGATCGTCTTATTCTATACCTGCCTATTTCTCTGTGGGCTGGCGATTGGGTGCCTGATAGGCGGGGACAGGGGATCTACTCAACTGTTGTCTGTCCAGCGCTGTGATTCCCCTTGGTTTGCATACAATAAGCTTGAAATTAGTTGGACTATGATGGTTCAAGGATGGTGCCAGAATAGCTTGGCGCCTGAGGCGCCAAGATATTCTGGCACCACCCTTGAACTAAAATGGTTGATCTATCCGGCCCTAATCTGTAATGTGGCCACCCCGGCAATGAGCTTTTCCAAATTTTACCATCAGGGCGCAGGTATAGGTCCATCAGTACCAGGACCAGCAGATTCCGCAACAGTTTTTTTCCCTCTGGCTGTTCATGCTCTCTCTGATCAACCGGACTAATTGGAGAGAGCGCGAGTGGCGATTGAGAACGAATGTGTACAGTCAGCTTTTAACTGAATCAGATGTTACTCTGTGTGTGTGTGTGTGTGTGTGTGTGTGTGTGTGTGTGTGTGTGTGTGTGTGTGTGTGTGTGTGTGTGTGTGCGCGCGCGCGCGCGTGTGTGTGTGCGTGTGTGTGTGTGTGACGGTGTGTGTGTGTGTGACGGTGTGTGTGTGTGTGTGTGTGTGTGTGTGTGTGTGTGTGTGTGTGTGTGTGTGTGTGTTTAGTCTTAGTAACTGACATCAAGACAAATTCCAATGTTTTTATTATTTTGTACATGGAAACATATGGCAATAAACTATCTTATTTTATCTTAGGACGATTATCAAACTTTCTTTTAACATCAGCTTCAGGATGTAATGAGTTACCACATTGAACTCTAATATTTCCAAATCTCCGAAGTTGAGCGTTGTTCTCTGAAAACTAAGCTACAGCTCAAAAAACAGAATGGTCGTGACCGTTTATGGACGGTGACAAAATAGCTTGGTGCCTGTAGGTGCCAAGCTATTCTGGGAATGACCACCCTTCCTCTATCATGGTAGATATGTGTCTACTTGCAGTGTCACAGCCTGGGCTGAATTGGTTGACTGGAAATTTGTTTTAATAATCTTTGTTAATACGTGCGCTAAATACGTCACACCAGTACCCCATCACTGAGGCCGAATGAAGAAAACCTACTACCTCTGCAGTCTATTTCTTTGACTATGCGGCGACAGTGATTTCAATCAATATTACTTTGCCTGAAGATGCCATGCACAGATCCGTTACAACATGTACACAAACCGGCCAGAAGTTATCTCCTTAGCCAACACGTTTGTGCACGATGCCGCTCGACTGATTCCACCCGCCGCGATGCGACTTTCTCTTAGTGACCCAGTGCGGAAAAGGTCATCGGGCCGATGTCGGCCGCCGTTGGCCCGCGCACGGCTGTGCGCGGGCCAACGGCGTCCGACATCGGCCCGATGGCCTTTGCGCACTGGGGAATAATCATTTCCATGTTTATAGTACTCGTGTCTGTGACATATGCGGTTGTTGCTCACGGGAGCATCTGGGGTCGGAACCACCCTCACTCCCCGCTCCCCACCCCCCACCCCCCTCCACTTTCCCCAAAACAGGAGAAAAATTCTATGTCAGTCGCTGATTCCTCCCCTTGTAAAGTGTTTTGTAATGGAATCGGTAGAAGCGTTAGAGGTCGTCATCGCACCGGCCCACCCCCTTCCCCCCCCCCCCCCTCAAGCAAAGTGTGCTCTAAGAGCGCCATCTGTCGCGGGTTAAAACAAAACGTTGGACACACACACACACACACACACACACACACACACACACACACACACACACATACGAGAGAGAGAGGTAATTGATCCGCCTGTTTTTTGTTGTTGTTTTTTGTGGTTGTGGGGGGTTTGAGGTGTTGTTTTTTGTTGTTGGGTTTTTTTTTTGTTTGTTTGTTTTTGGTTGTTTTTTTTTGTTTGTTTGTTTGTTGTTGTTTTTTGTTTGTTTGTTTTTTGTTTGTTTGTTTGGGTTTGTTTGGGGTTTTTTTGTTTGTTTGTTTGTTTGTTTGTTTGTTTTTGGTTGTTGTTTTTTTTTTTTTTTTTTGGTTTGTTTGGGGTTTTTTTTTGGGGGGGTTGGGGGGAGGTAAGTGCCTCTTTTGTTTTTTGTTAAGACACAATGCAAACATAATGGTGAAAAGAGTATTTCAAAGGGTTAGAACATTTAACGGATTTGCTTAGCGGTCAGTTCAATTGCACAATATTCTGCAGAACCTAATACGTGCGAGTGCGAACCTAAGTACTTATAATACTAACCCGATGTACATATATTTTAAACCCGATGAAGTCACGTTGCACCCGAACTATCAACCAGCTTTCCCAGTTTGCTCTACGGGTTGCAAGGGTTGACAGATTTACAGGCTTCATGTCGAGTGCGAAGACAAGTTAGCAATTCAGTGTGTATTTTCACACGTATGTGAGGCGGTGCAACCGACACGGCACTAGACGATGCATTAGTTGCACGTTTCAACACCTGTTCGGAACTTTCTCTCTCCCTCTCTCTCTCTCTCGACTACGTCAAAAGCAGCTGTTGTTGGCTACTGTAGTATCCGATACAAACGTACACGGACATTTTTAGTCTTCGTGGAAAGGAGGAGAGTGATTTCAAGTGGTGTCAGTCACATAATCCCTACGTAATCAGAACATAACACTACTCGTGAAAGGGACATGCCGCCTGGTGCATCTTTTGGAGTCAATAATAAAACGTTTATATAATGATCAAATGTAAACTAAAGTTGTCATAATAAATATTTACGGGTTTTATTAATACGTTATAATCCAACTGAATACCAGCTCCATCCATTCTGAGTGATTAATGTAATAAGTTTATATGGCTGATTATGAGCGTTTGTGTGCACTCCTAAATCAAAATGGTGACTGCCAAGCGTGTAAAATGGCTAAAGAAAATCCCAACGAAGCGACTGAGAAACACGAGCACAAATGTACGACACGATTGTGTTGCACTTTCTAAGCCTGTTCCTTTCTTTGTTGGGATTTTGTTGGTGTGTATTTCTGTCATGCAGACCCAGTAAGCGAAGGTCCTAGGGCCTACGACGGCCTCAGTGGGCTAGCGCACGGCGGTGCGCGGGCCCACTGCGGCCATCGTGGGCCATAAGTTTGAGTTTCTCTCGCACACAAATGTCAGATGCTCTTTCCTCCACGAAAACTACGACAATGAAACATTTGGTATGGTCTACAAGATTTTCGAGCGCCATGGCGACGATATTATTCAGGGGTGGGGGGGGGGGGGGGGAGGGATGGGGAATCAGTAATGACGACACCGCCAGCACAGTCAAAACTGTTATAATTACGTCATCAACAAAATCACAATTAAATGACCGTTAACGGGCCGTTGGCTGTCGGTAGTGGTTTTTGTCGCGATGATTCCTGCCGGAATCATCGCGACAAAAATCGCTACGACAGCCAAAGGGTTAATTTTGTTTTGAAATTTATAATAATAATAATAATAATAATAATAATAATAATAATAATAATAATAATAATTTACAGAGAGTTCAGACCAGGAGGTCTTTGCAATCGTTAGGTGGTGTTAGGTGGTTTTTGCAATCATTGCAGCTGCGTTATCCGGTTGTCAGACCGCACACACTGAGCCAAGAATTCTGGCCACCTGTTTTACACCCAAATGGCACATAATGACTTTGTGCTGGCCTGTGATTTGAACCATACGGCTCTAGGCGGTACGCTCCATTAACGCTGTAAAGCATGCATCCACGCAATCAGCATTTGCACCTGTCAGCGTCACTATCACACTGGCGTATGAACCTCCCGCCCCCCCCCCCCCCCACTTCCTCCAATCCCCTTACACATCCCCCCCCCCCCAAAAAAAAAAAAAAAAAAAAAAAAACCGTAGGGAGGAGGACCAATTTGTTTCCCTACCACCACCCCCCTCCCCCCCCCCCCCCACCACCACCACAAACCCCCACACCACCCCAATATTTTGGGAGAAGAAAAACATATTGACAAAACAAAAATTACGAAGATTGTTTTCCAGTAATGATTTGGATTTGTTTAATTCGAGGAGGAAATCTGAAAATTAATAATTTTTATATTTTTATGCGAAGGCCTTTGCGCACTGGGCTGTTGCTTGCCCTCGCGTTGCATTGTCGTATCAATAGGGTTATCAACTGTCACTCTGTTTCTCACCATTGTTATGCTGATGACACAGAGCTTTATGCCAGTGCCTAACGCAAACATGTTAGTCAGATGTTCCAGTCTTTAGAGTCCTGTGTCACAGACGTTCAGAATTGGACCACACAGAACAAATTGCAAATTAACAGTGACAAAACTGAGGCCTTAAGATTCCCTTGTTCAACCTCCACTGATCTCCCAGACTCGATCAGGGTTGGTCAGAACTATGTCCCCTTTTCCCATTTGGCCCGTAATCTTGGTGTTATCTTTGACAATTGGCTGACATGAGAGAGCATGTCAACAAGGTTTGCCAATGTTCCTTTTTTGAATTGCCGAGAAAGATCAGTTCAATTCGACACCTTCAACACTACCGAAGCAACTAAAACGCTTGTTACCTCCCTTGTTCTTTCACGCAAAGAGTTATACTGCTCTGCCCGACTAATTTAGTACTGAAACGTGAGCACATAACACCCTTACTTGTTGACCTGCACTGGCTGCCTGTATCTCAAAGAATTGTGTACAAGGTCTCTGTTATTTGCGGTTACAATGCTATTACCGTGTTCTGCTCCCCCATATTTGTCCGACCTGGTTCATATTTACACGCCTTCAAGATCCCTCCGTTCCCTGTATTCCCACACGTATTTTCAGGGTTCCTAGTCGAAAGAAGTCTAGCCAGGGCCAGCGTGCTTTTTCTGATTTCGATCCAGTCACCTGGAACGACCTTCCAGCCCATGTCAGACATGCCCCAACTCTGTTTGCTTTTAAATCACTGCTCAAGACCTATCTGTTTTCTTATGCATATAGTTAGATGCATTTTCAGTGCGTTAGCAATCTTTAGCAGTAACTGTTCTTGTAACGGTGTGTGTGTATGTGCGAGTGTGAGCTTTTGATATGTGTCACTTTAGTTTTTGTAACATTTATTGTAGCGTTTTCTTTCTTGTACTTTTTGTTCTGTGAATTTTGATCTTGTAAAGCGTTTGTCAATAGCTTCAAGTACTTGGGAGCCACCCTGTCCAAAGACGGTAGTTGCATAGCAGAGATCCGTATCAGGATAGGTACAGCAACATCCGCAATGGCCAGGCTGGACAGGATATGGCGAAGTAACTCCATCAGCTTCACCATCAAGTACAGGCTTTACAAGTCCCTCGTAGTGTCTATTCTACTCTACGGCTGTGAGACTTGGACACTGCTTGCAGACTCAGAAAAGAAAATCCAGGCCTTTGAGAACAAGTGCCTGAGGAAGTTGCTCCGCATCTCGTACCGCGAGCACAAGACCAACGAATATGTACGGAGCATCGTCACTTCCCTGGTGGGCCCACATGAACCCCTTCTGGCAACCGTGAAACGGCGCAAGCTTGCTTGGTTTGGCCACGTGACCCGACACAACACCTTGTCCAAGACTATCCTCCAAGGCACTCTCGAAGGAAGTCGTCGGCGAGGTCGTCAGAGAAAGAGTTGGGTTGCAAACATAAAAGAATGGACCGAACTCGAGATGCCAGACTTGCTTGCCACCGCCCAAAATAGAACTCAGTGGAGAGCACTGTCTGTTGCTGCTGCCTTTCAGTCCCCCCAACGCCCAGTTCGGGCAAGGGACTGATGATGATGATGATGACGTTTAGAGCACCATTCATTTGGAGGTTAAGCGCTATATAAATGTACATTATTATTATTTTTATTATTATTGTGTGTGTGTGTGTGTGTGTGTGTGTGTGTGTGTGTGTGTGTGTGTGTGTGTGTGTGTGTGTGTGTGTGTGTGTGTGTGTGTGTGTGACAGCGACTAGAGCCCGCGTTTGAGGACGCCAAGCTTGAAATTTGAGGATATTGTCCCTAAAAGAATTATCTCGATATGCTTTTTTTTTCGATTTTTTTTTTTTATTAAGATGCTCATTGACGAGAAAATGGCCGTTTCACAAAAACGGGTTGATCCACACTGGAGTCCGTAATTTTTCTTATTTTTACTGATATTTTGCATATAGCTAGATACAAGGGAGAAATTAAATGAGTTCGTTAATCAGCATTGTACCTCTAGAACTCTTTGAGTGATTTTTTTAAAAAATATTTTCACGTTTTGGGGAATAATTTCACGAATTATATGGGTTAATCTTAAAGTCTGAATTATTTTTACGAAATGAAAAACAACAGTCTTCTCATTAACAGTCGCATGATTTTTCGTATGCGGTATTTACATAAGCCTACAGTTTGCCTCGGTTGTCGGGTACGATTAGGTCAATTGGTGACCTGTATGCCCTATGTGTGAAAATCAGACAATTTTCTCACAAACCAGATAGGTGAGGCTAGCGCTGGCTATCTGGTTTGTGAGTATCTCAGTATAACTCGAGGCAAATTTGTATCGTTACATTGTTGTGTAATGTTCTGTGCATCTACTGTGGGAATACAGGGTATTTACCCGACCACATATAGTAATGCACCTTCGTGTTTGTGTATGTATGTTTCCCCTGCCTACTTCCTAAGTTCCGGAGAAAGACATGGGTTATATAAGAGACCTGATGCATCTTATATTGAAGATGCAAATGATCGTCTTATTCTATACCTGCGTATTTCTCTGTGAGCTGGCGATTGGGTGCCTGATAGGCGGGGGCAGGGGATCTAACTGTTGTCCAGCGCTGAGTAATTCCCCTTGGTTTGTTGTACAATTCTGCCAGCGGCGGCTAGCCTCACCTATCTGGTTTGTGAGTATCTCAGTATAACTCGAGGCAAATTTGTATCGTTACATTGTTGTGTAATGTTCTGTGCATCTACTGTGGGAATACAGGGTATTTACCCGACCACATATAGTAATGCACCTTCGTGTTTGTGTATGTATTTCCCCTGCCTACTTCCTAAGTTCCGGAGAAAGACATGGGTTATATATAAGAGACCTGATGCATCTTATATTGAAGATGCAAATGATCGTCTTATTCTATACCTGCGTATTTCTCTGTGGGCTGGCGATTGGGTGCCTGATAGGCGGGGGCAGGGGATCTAACTGTTGTCCAGCGCTGAGTAATTCCCCCTTAATTCCCCTTGGTTTGTTGTACAATTCTGCCAGCATTAGCCTCACCTGTCTGGTTTGTGAGTATCTCAGTATAATTCGAGGCAAATTTGTATCGTTACATTGTTGTGTAATGTTCTGTGCATCTACTGTGGGAATACAGGGTATTTACCCGACCACATATACTTCGTGTTTGTGTATGTATGTTTCCCCTGCCTACTTCCTAAGTTCCGGAGAAAGACATGGGTTATATAAGAGACCTGATGCATCTTATATTGAAGATGCAAATGATCGTCTTATTCTATACCTGCGTATTTCTCTGTGGGCTGGCGATTGGGTGCCTGAGAGGCGGGGGCAGGGGATCTAACTGTTGTCCAGCGCTGAGTAATTCCCCTTGGTTTGTTAGACAATTTTCTGCTCCACTTTTTCGGAGTCATTTGTAAAACAGCTAACATAACATAATCTTTTCATTAATACCCGCATGATTTTTCATAAGCACTGTTTGCATAAGCCTGCTGTTTGTCCCGGCCCTGGGGTATTAGGTCATAATTGTGACCTGTAAGCCTTGGCGTGAAAATCAACAAGAAAATTGCAAAGGTGATCCTCTGATACATCAAATGTTAGTGCTGCGATGAGTGACGTATAACATCGAGTCGTTATTATGAACACGGCGTCGTGGGACTAATGATGCCATGACGTGAAGCTTGAAGTGACGTCATTTCGCTGCTCGTGCTATTATTCTTCTCCAGAATAGCTATGCTACCCCAGACCACAGAGCTTACGAATGGCGGGAATCGCCGTGTGTCCGTCTTTATTTCTGTGTGCCAGTGTGTGCGGATCAGAGGGTGGGTTAGAGTAGAAGGAGATGGATTCCTGTCGCTACACGAGCCCACAGAGTCTGCTAATGACGGGAAGCGCCGTGTGTCCGTCTTTATTTGTGTGCGCCGATGTGTGTGTTGATCAGAGGTTGGCTTAGAGAGGAGGGAAATGGATCAGCATAATAAGCGTAAAAATATGAACAACTCTGAATGTTCCTAAAAGATAAACGTATCTGAGCTCCAAACAATACGGTAGACTTTGGGATGAAATCCTCATCATGTTCGTGATTGCCATCAAAAATTAATTTGATCGTCCAAATTCAGTAAATGGTAATTTTCTCCATGTTCGGAACACTGTAATTTCCAGATTTATTATCCGAACGTCTTCACATTTTGCAGGAATGTAGTGCTACATATATAGAACAAATATACAAATACACTCTCTGATATCGTACATACTTTACCGAACATGCATTCTTCAAAACGCGTGATTGTTCAATATGATCACCTATGACGCTTGAACCTCTCTACCTACCGTATTTTATTAGGATTTTCCTTCAAAACACTGGTTTTAGCCGCTGCCCTACCAAAATTTTGAAAATGACCTATTTAAATAGGTCAATTTCATAATTTCCCGAGGGCAGAGGCTAAGCCATCGTTATCAGGAGTGAAGGAAATTAACATAAAACTGGTCACGTTTTGGTGATCATTTTGGCTCATGTGCGATTGCACAAGTGAGTCTATGTAATGGGTCATCTATCGTCTGTCCGTCATCCGCGGTAAACTTTAACGCTGGCACTTTCTCAGAGACTAATCAAGCCTCAGACTTCAAACTTGGCCCAAGGGTACTTTGTGCCGAAACCTTTCTTAACATGCCACTTGCAGTGAACTCTCTTAAAGGCCAAGGTCACAAAGGGGTCCAGAAATGCGTAAAACATAGCCATATTTTGACACAAATTGTTTCTCCTCAAATACTACTTTCAACTAAAAACCCAAACTTGTTACAAAGATGCCTGATGGTAAGACCTTTCTATGCATACTAATTTGGATGGCACTCGGAAAGTTCAAAGGTCACAGGAGGTCGGCAAATGTGTGAAAAATGCCAGTTTTCGACAAAATTGTAATATTTATCAAAGTTTTTGCCAGCTTTTCAGTCATATTTGGCACTAAGATAGCTGATGATAAGACCTTTCTATTCATACTAATTTAGGGGTCTCCTCGCAAAGGTCAAGGTCAAGGTCAAGGGCAGGGGGGGGGGGGGGCAGAAAGGGGTAAAATACTGATCATGAAGTTAGTGAAGAAGGCTCGGCATAAGCAGAGAGTTGATGTGTTTAGGAGAAACCAGGCTCCGATATTTCGTGTGCTCCAAGCGATCGGACCGAGATAGATCTAAACAAGTAACCGAAATTAGATCGGCTCCCTCACTAAAATGGCGTCGTTGTTTTCAAATCGTTAATCGCCCTGTGAAGAACACAAGGCACGGGAATGTATGAGCAGTCGGTAGCTCTTGCTGAAGTCCCAGACCACTATTTCTTACGGTAGTGGCGAAACTCTGTAAAATGACAAATTTAGGTTAGTTCTTTAAGGCTGAGTAAAATGATACCACGAGTAACACCGCTGGATGGACTACATTGTAAACAAACACTGAATTGAATAAACTGCTTGTCCTGGCCGTTATAATCTACACACATTACCATATCGAAATAGTGTGGTGAATTCGACTGTAGAATTATTTACACACTCTTCAAATTAGAATGCTGACTTTGAAACTGCCGAGAGCCATCCTACACACAGCAGAGCTTCGATTCCATGTATCTTGAGAGCTTTGTTGCTCAGCAAGTGTCACTTCAATGAGTGTCCAAAGCTTTTTCTTTCTTTTCTTCAGTAATGTGAACATATTTTTGTCGAGTTATTTTCAACCTCTTTTTGTCTACCGTATTAAAAATACGGTAGACTTTAGGATGGAGCTGGTCGGAGCACGTTTCGTAGCATGCAAATGGCGAACATAGGCGGGCACACAAAAGACTCTGACAGTGAAGTAACACAATAAAAATTACGTCATGCTGAGCTACGCTAACCGCGCTGTTGAACGTACATATGGCGGGAAGCCGTGTGTATGCGCGCGCGCGCGCGCGTGTATGTGTGTGTGTGTGTGTGTGTGTGTGTGTGTGTGTGTGTGTGTGTGCGTGTGTGTGTGTGCCGTGCGTGTGTTTGTGTGTGTGTGTGTGTGTGTGTGTGTATATATCCGGTGTTTGTGTACGAACAAGCCTGAAACTTTAGGAAATGCTTCGAACGAGATTATTTCGGAGAGCATCCGAGCAAAGTTTAAATGTTAGACTCGTTAAAGAGAAAAGTTGCCGTTTACATAAAGTCGGTTGACCCGCATTTGAGTCCGTAATTTGTTTTTCTATTTACTCAGAATTTTGGATATAATTAGCTTGCAAATAGACATTGGATGAGTTTGTTAGCCAGCTTTGTACCTTTTCAACCTTTTCATAAAAAGCAATTCATTGCAGAAAAAAAGTAAGAATTCTCGACTTGTAGAGAAGGATCAGACAGTGACGGTGACGTAAAGGCGCCAAACACGTCAGTGTTACACATGTTCCTAAACTCGGTCGCAAAGCACCAGATGTCAGTGTTATA
This sequence comes from Semisulcospira habei, assembly GCA_036245525.1. Lineage (NCBI taxonomy): Eukaryota > Metazoa > Mollusca > Gastropoda > Semisulcospiridae > Semisulcospira > Semisulcospira habei. The sequence continues at coordinate 161,705,307 of BTPG01000008.1, forward strand.
CAATGTTTCTGAATTGACATCAAATTCGTCATAGTGTACACGGCGTCGTGGGACTAGCGATGCTATGACGTGAAGCTTATAGTGACGTCATTTTGCTGCTCGTATAAGTCTTCCTCTTCAGAATTCCTGCGGCTACTCCGGCCCACAGGCCGTACTAATGGCCGGAAGCGCCATGTGTCCGTCGTTATTCGTGTGCGCGGGTGTATGTGTTTTGATCAGAGTTTGGGTTAGAGAGAGGGAAATGTATCAGAAGGATAAGCTTCAAAATATGAGCATGAACTCTGAAAGTTCCTTTTTTTAAAAAACGCATGTGAGCTCCAAACAATACGGTAGACTTTGAGATGAAATCCGCGTCTTATTTTTTTTTTTTTTTTAAGGAAAAATATTTAGCCGTTCGCCGTATTTAGTGCAAGACATTTATGAGACCCCACTTGTGAACAATAACCTACCTCTTTTTGCATTTTTTTTTTTTTTTTATTCAGTCTCTTTCCCGTTACACAACATGTACAGTATACGAGGACAATCGCTTGAAAAGAATCTGTAGCACACAAAATGACGCCCGCATGCACAAAAAGGAATTACTGGGTTTCCAAAATTTGGAGGCGCCGTCATCTAACGACTATGCACCTGTTGCAGGTGACTGATCGACCATGATAATTCAAGGGCAGTGCCAGATTAGCTTGGCGCCGACAGGCGCCAAACTAATTTGGCACTACCCTTGAATTATCATGGTCGACCCATCTCCTGCCGAAATATGTTAACAGTAGCAGTTCAATGGGGGAATATCTCACGACAGTTGTTTGATCTTCCGGTATTTCGGAAGCCCAAAATACATTGTTGATTTCATGACGAAGGAGGGAGATTGTCTGATGACGATGACGATGATGGTGAAGTTTCGAATAACTGAATCCTCAGTAGCAAAACGTAGTCGGGCCTATGACGGCCGCAGTAGGCATGCGTCGTGACCCCGAGGACCTTTGCTTACTGGGATGGATGCGGTACCCATTCAGCCTCCGAATCCTGCACCATCTTCACTATGATCGTTCATACATGAATGATCGGCGGTACTCAGCGCGGATGTCATGGTGATCAAGCAAATGACCTAGGCATGTCTCTGATGGCACCTGCCCGAGCTGAAGTTCTTCACTAATAAATTTAAAACAGTAAATGATTGACCGTCTCATAAAAAAAAAACCGACCTGTGCTCTAGGAGTTTCAGCTTAGCGTCACTTCAATGTAAACGTATCAAAAGTGAAGAGTTCATTTAACCCTTTGCATGTCGGTAGCGGCGATAGCGGCTTTTGTCCTTATGAATCATCGCGACAAAGGCCGCTACCGATACGCAAAGGGTTAACACAGATACAGCCTCGCTCCATATCTTCCCTATGAATGCAAAAGAAAGTGAGTCTGTTTTGTGAAAGGCGAGATTTTAGCTGTATTTCAATGAAGATTTCACTTACTGTTTTTAAGCTGACTTCGGCAGAGCAGATGCGCTTGCGGTCCACACAGAAAGTGCCAGAAGTGAAAAGTTGTATACTTACCGCAAAGCTCCATGTACTGTTTATGTTTATGTTTGAACATTGTATCAAGAGAACAGTCGTTTTTTTTTTGACCCCTTCACTGCCAAGTAAAAGTAAAAGCGATTCAACGCAAGAGACACAGATCCTCGCCTAAGTGTCATGACACCTTTTTTCTTGGGCGGTTAGGTTTTCTGGCGGTGCCAAATTAACAAAGATTTCAGACCCACAATCTGCGTCCACATGTCGCCTCAAGCACCAGACGGCGCAGAGAGGATTGAATGAATGAATGAATCTGCGTCCACTGGCAGTGAAAGGGTTAAGTTTTCCCTTACTTACCACAGAGGCTGCCTTGCTCATGTGGACGACCTGCACGCAGTTGTCAGAAGGCGCTCTCCACACGCTGTCGTTCTTCACTGACAGCATTGTCCGGAACCACTGACACGGGATGTAACTGAGTCCACAAGTCGGTCAGCAGACGACCTGACCCAAACTGATCGAGGCCTCTCTCGATCAATGGGGCGTAACTCCACAAGACAACGGGCGACGGATCTGGCCCAACGTGTTCGAGGCCTCACACTGGGACGTAACTCCACAAGACAGTCTGGAGACGGTCTGACCCAACTAGTCTAAACGTGACCGAGGCTTCTCTCAATGGGACGTAATTCCACAAGACAATCAGCAGACGATTTTTGACCCAAGTAGTCGAGGGTCTCTCAATGGGACCTAACTCTACAAGACGGTCAGCAGACGATCTGACCAAAAGCTCTTCCAGTGGCCGTGCTATAATTGTGGTTTTCGTGAATCCCTGTAGCCGTGACCAAAACACATTTATAGTAAACAAGCAACAGTTTTCGGGTTTAACCCAAAGCAGTCTTTCCCCAGAAGAGTGTCTTTCCGTCTATTTATTTTAAGAACTCTTTAACTCCTGGGCCTTGACTGCACAGAAAAACTGAACATGATCCAACGGCAAGAGGCATAGATCGACATAAGCAACCGCAGTTGCGATGGCTCATGAGGATCTAAGCCTCTTGTTGAAACTACTTTGTATTCCTGTTCCCGCTTTGGTGGCTGGGATCTTTGACGTTAACATTTATCATAATTAAAAACAAAAACACAGTCCGGTGGCAGGAAAAGAGTTAAACACTAAACTTGAAAATCTCTGACGTTAGTCCCTTAACTGATGTGAGTATATTAACCCTTTTGGTGTCGGTAGCGGTTTTAGTCGCGATGATTCATGCAGAAATCATCGCGACTAAAACCGCTACCGACACCCAATGGGTTAAAAAAAAAATCTCATTTTTTATGCATACGATTCAGCAAAGGCCTTTGCGTGTTGTGACATCTGAGCAGGCATTCTTCTGTTTGTCCAACACGCATCCACGTGTAACAATCACCACAAGGAAGAAGATGTGAATCTTCAATCTTGAACTATGCAAATCAGTCGCAGAATCTCAATCTTTCAGCCGTGCAATAATCTTCGGATGACACGAGGCTGTTGCATCGTGCGCGTGGCGACGTTCAAACAATCTGAGCGCATACTGACACATACACGTCCCTCTGTTGAAACCATCGCGACGGAACGTTTGGCGGGTGTCGTACAGGGGCAGCACGCATATTATATTGCATGTCGGCACAACTGGATTTCGTGACAAGTCAACCAGACCTCTTCCACTGCGCTATAACTATACTCATCACCCGTTACTTCCATAACCACCGCCATCACGTCCAAATCGCACACTCGGTAGACCTCTGTACTCCCTCAGGCGATGCAATTACATCCGCAAGAGACTATAGAGTCTCATGAGCCACTGTAACTGCAGGGGCTCCTGAGAATCTGCGCCTCTTGCTGGCACACATCAGATCTGTTTGCATCTTCGAACAGAGAAAAACTATAGGAGCTTATGAGCATCTGTGCCTGATGCGGGAGGATGAGTCTGCGGAGACTGACATGGAGATCGGTAGCCTACCCAGAAGACATCTTTGCCCATTCAGCCCCAACAGACTACAGCAGGAGATGGAGCGACCATGATAATTCAAGGATAGAGCCAGATTAGCTGGCGCCAAGCTTATCTGGCTCTACCCTTGAATTATCATGGTCGATCCATCTCCTGCAACTGCCGGATACGCAGTGCTGGTTAAGCGACACCTCCAACACTTCAGAACTGCAGCTACATGCGGTTAAACGGGTTAGTCCTGTTCCGGGCCCTTCTTATTGAAGGTTGCACGGATACTCATATATCAGTCATGAAACCAGGGGCTCGTGAAGAGTGTACGTGTCACACAGACAGCTGACACCCCACATGGTATTCCAAAATGTGCAAGTTCCACAAGTCGCAATCATGATCCTGTTACCCAAATCCAGTTCTAATCGTCTGTACCAGTGGCAGTGCTCCGCGGACGGCGGAGGCCGTGGTATTATCAGCCAAAGGGTGTCTGGGTAGACCGACATAACCACACACCGTGACGCCGGCAGGCAGCCCAGGAACGAAGAAATGTGAGCTCTCGCACAGAGTCTTTAGCGATCAAAAATCATAACTTGCTCAGGATCTGTCTGCAAAGGACACAGAATCTCTAAAGGTTGAATAAAGTTGAATAAATACCATTCAAGACTTTTTTCCAAAAGTAGGGATTAACAACATAGTCTTATAGTCCCCCCCCCCTCACCCGCCCCCACCCCCCAGTGTGTAAAAGGTCATTGGGTCGACAAAAACTGTTGAGTGCTCTGGTCAGAGAACACTGTCTGGTATATGAAGTACTGACACTAAATCACAACAATATATTTAGCGCCAGCCAGTTAGGGATCTTTGGCCCCTGATACGACAGAGACTACGACTGATCAAGAAATTCATGGATTTTTGTACGAGTATCTATTAAGTCAATCACTATATAAAAGTTAGCATTGTTCATAACGCTGTACAGACTTAACAGGAGTCTGCTGTACATTTCATTTCTTTCTTTTTTTAACCCTTCCCGAATTTTGGAAGTGTTAATTAACGACTAGGTACACTTGCAGGAGGTGGATTGACCATGATAATTCAAGGGCAGTGCCAGATTAGCTTGGCGCCTGAACGTGCCAAGCTAATCTGGCACTACCCTTGAATTATCATGGTCAATCAATCTCCTCCTGTAGGGTGTTGGCGCTGAAAGTTTTTTTTTTATATTTTAAAACCTACCCGACGTCGGCCCGATGGCCTTTTGCGCATTGGGTAAGGTGCAACACTCAAGAGGATGAAGCTTTAACCCCTTGGCTGCCAGATAGTGTTTCTGAAAGCTGTGCTAGTTCAGCGCCAAAGAGCGCCAGCCATCCAAGGAGACTGGACGCAAGGTTGTGTCAGCAAGAGGCATAGATCGTCATGAACATGAGGATCTGTGCCCCTTGCCGTTGAAGGGGGTAAGTCGATACGACTGCAAATTGTTTTAACTCATTCTACCCCATCACCGAAATGCTTAAATTTTGCCCCTGTCCTCTGAAGACTGCATTGCAGTGCAGGACAAAGATCGGCCATGATAGTTCAAGGGTGATGCCAGAATAGCTTGGCGCCCATAGGCGCCAAGCTATTCTGGCATCACCCTTGAACTATCATGGTCGATCCTTGTCTTCCTGTGGTGTGTCTGGGGTAGAATGAGATACTAAACGAGCTTCTCGGCATGTGACACGGCATAATGCCCCGAACAAGTTTCTCCAACGGCGTTAGTGCCGGTCTGGGTTTTCGGATTTCAGAGTCACTCGGTGAAAGCCGGGCCCAGACCAGCAGACGTCGGGCCCGGCCGCCGAACGGTCTAAAGTCACATTTCTGGATTCATCACTGAGTCCGGCCATTCTGCAGGTTCATCAAGCGCTGTTCACGTCACCCTGTACCCAGTTGAATGGTCCCGCGCGAATTGCCGCCACACTGAAACGAGCGGATACACACGCCGCTGCTGCTGCAACAATTGATTAACAAGGTGGATTGCATTGCTGAGGGGGTGAGCATTGATAAATTTGTCAACAAATTGATCAATGTGTGCTAGTCTGTAAGGTCCAAAAATACAGACCGAGCAGCACACGTACGCACCTGTGCCTCTCCAGTCTGGGTGTAAACGCAAAACTTTCCCAAAACCTTTATCGTTATCTTCGTTTCCCTGCACAAAATGAAACGGTAAAAGGTAACAAATTTATATATTTTGTTTGTTTGTTTGTTTGTTTTTTTTAATTAAATCCTGCTGATGAAATCAGCCTGAGATCGGCGTAGGAAATAAATAAGCGCGCGTTTCACGGCCGAGTCACTAAATCGGTTACTGAGACGGCGATTTTTTTCTGTGTACAATACACACATGTACCCATATTTCAAAAGGCTTTGAAATAGGGCGGGAAGGGGGGGGGGGTGGCGTGGGGGGGAGGGCGGGGGCATGTGTGTATTGTAAACAGAAGAAAGACACATCTTTTTAAAGTTAAATGTGCAGCACATCAACACACGCCATACTCATGTCAGTATGATATCTTTTTCAGTCAATCAGTTGCGAAATCTAAAGTACAAAATAAAGTTCCTTGTGCCACAGTGCCTGTGGTCTTTATACTGAATCAAATTTAATATTGCATGACATCGCGCTGAGCCTGTTATCACGGATGATCCGTTTTAGTCTTGCACTCGCTGACGCTGGAGGAGAACAAAACTGGTCCAAAAACTGATAAATAGACGTTGATGGGATATGAGAAGTTGTAGGTCAGAGTCGCACGTGTTTGGACGAAAATGTTGGATTAAAACTACGATCGCATGTTTGTCCGGACTTTTAATCCGCTGGTTTCGTCGACTGAAACACGTGCAGTTATGATCGACTTCTCAGTGAATTTCGATCAGCAAGAGGCACAGGTCCTCACGAGCCCCCGCGACTGCGGGGGCTCATGAGGATCTATGTCTCTTGCATTTGGATTGTATTCTGTTGTTGTTGTTTTGTTTTAATTATTTTTGTTATTATTGTCGTTGTTGTGGGATTTGTCATGTGTGTGTGTGTGTGTGTGTTGTTGTTGTTTTCGTTCGTTTGTTGTTGTTGGGTTGTTTGTTTTTTTGGGTTTTTTTTTTTTTTTTTTTTTTTTTTTGGGGGGGGGGGGGGGGTGTTTGTTTGGGTTTTTCTGGGGGGTTTTCCAGTTGGAAATCATCTGTTACAATCAGTGACACTGCCAAGACGTGCCCTTATATGGATACGCGGCTAGTTACCGCGTATCCTTACTGATGCGTCAGGCCTCGAATGAGTTACTATCCTTTTTGCAGAACACATCCTGGGGACCACCAACCACAGTGGTGATTTTCTAAGTGTCGTCTCCATTGTTTCGCCGACGACAGCTTTTACAGATCTGTAAACCTGAGAATATGTGTGCATGTATGTTTAAGTTCTTAATTCTTCTGAGTGAACTGCCGCTGTTGGTAAGACCAAAGTAGCCACACACACACACACACACACACACACACACACACACACACACACACACACACACACAAGCACACACACACGCGCACACGCACGCACACACACACACAAACACACACACACACACACACTCCCCAACAAAAAACAACCCCACCAACAAAAAATCATTGGGTTAAAAATGCTTTCGGGACGTGCCGCATCCGGATTCGTGTAAAGCCGCGAATCCGAATGCGGCACGTCTCGAAAGAGTTAACCCACTTCCATGCTTTCGGATATGCGTCATTATGCCGTGAATTCCGAATACAGCGCGTCTGGAATGTGTTAAACGAAACTGTTCCAACGGCTGGAATGCTGTTCACAAAGTCCCGCCCCCCAGCTGTGTATCGGTTGACATTATTAACCCATTACATACTGAGGCTGATTTTGTTTTTGTTTGTTTGAGTTTTTTTTGTTTTGTTTGTTTGTTTGTTTGGTTACAATACAAAGTAAAGTAGACAATAGCACTGTCAGGGGAGAGAAGTGTGCATGATCGACCAGTGATCATAGATTTTTTGTTTGTTTGTTTGTTTGTTTGTTTGAATTGCTTATTGTCCTATGAAAGCTGCATTACAGATTAGGAGGCGCCAAGCTATCCTGGCACCACCCTTGAACTATCAGTTCAGTTTATTTCAAGCAACGGGTGTATCAGGGTGAAGGGTTAAATGCATTTATAGAGTCAAAGAAATCAGACAATCGTTGTTTCTACGGCTCGAGTTCTGTTCTAAAAACAAGAGATTTTCCCCGACAGCTGTGTAGTGGTTGATAGAAAAGATAAACTTATTTCAAGGTATTTGTCAGTTTGCCAAGGTATGCGATAGTAAACACTGGGACATTGCTGCGCTGCGTCTAAACTAGTAACTTAAAGTAGGCCTACACATCTCAGTGAATGTTTCAACATAGCAATCAAAATTGTCGTTGTCCTGGTATTCGTAGCACAAATTTGTCCGCTCAGTCTGTTGATTGATGTCTCGTCTGCGAGATTAGTAGTTTGTTAAAAAATAAAATCACAGATAAACATACAAACATGTTTTCATCCCTACGTCACACGACCAGTCCCTTTAGCGCAAACCGTACCACGTGACCGTGATACAATATTGAGTTCCTTTGACCTCCCGAAGGCCTACAAGGCTCCGTGTAGCAAACCCCTGCCACCAATAACTTATATTAACCCTTTGACTGCTACTGACGATACCGTTCGGCGGCGAAGTCTTGTTTCCGGTGAACGATATTGTCAGTAGAAATCAAGGGGTTAAAGCACGCTTTCAGCAAACGCTGTCCCCATGCAAGAGGCACAGAGCCTCATGGCGGACCCCTGCAGCTTGCGTATCCACCGCAGACACATGACCTGTGCATCTTGTTGACCCAATCTACATTTATGTGCATCATCTAAGGGCACAGGCACGGGATGATCATGCGTCATTGCTTGAACACTGGGGAGTATAGGGCTCGGGAAGCTGACGTCATCGCGCTAGTCGTGGCCGCGATCTTAAGAGGATCTGGACTAAGGCACTCAGGGAAATCGCGGTCAGGACAATGTCAGGAAAGTCCTGACATGCTATAGGCAATAACAGCAAGTCTTGCCATCACCGTAGGAAACCGGGACGTCATATACAACCAACCAACTAACCAGAATCTGTTTTTGTTTGTTTGCAAAGAGGAATAAACATGAAAAAAAAACCGTGTTGAAACACTACTTTGCTACTATCTGAAGTCTAACCTATCTTAAGATGGCGGCTGACGCGCCGACGCTCCTAGGCAATGCGGGGAACTTCCCGAGCCCTATACTCATGAGCAAAAAAATGCGACACGTTTGGAATCATGTGTTTCCCGCGATGATTTCAAAAATGTCGCACTTCTTTTGCTCGTCAGTATAGTAAATAGTACCACCTTGGTACTATTTACCACTCTGTGTTCGGAGGTGAGCAATGGCACAACGATCAACCCGTGCCTGTGTCCGTGTGATCACTGAGGTGCAGCAAGTCAGCTGCAGTCACTAGCCATGATCTGCCGCGATGTGGAGGGTTAGGAGTTGCAGCGGCCACTTTGCTCCAACCTCCATTATTTACATATCACAAGGACTGGCTGTCGGCACAGACCTTGAAGAAGATAGAAGTGAGGAAGCAGAAGAAAACAGTTGTCAACAACAGTCGCACGAGAGCGGCCAAAGCAAGGGCACATGAGGAATACTCGGAAGCCAAACGCGAGGTGAAGCGGAGTATCAGGGCAGTCACAAGAGAGCCTAGCAACAGAGGCAGAAAAGGCAACAGGCAGCGGCAACCTGAAACAGCTCTACGACATTACCCAGGCAAGTATGGCCATACATAAAGACCAGTAAAAGACCAAGAAGGCAAGCCTATTGCAGACAGAGCAGACCAACTTGACAGATGGGCCGAGTATTTTGAAGAGTTACTGAACAGACCCACCCCACCCGACCCCCCAGACATCCAGCCAGCAGAGACTGACCTACCCATCAGCTGTGACAGCCCCAGCCGGGAAGAGATCAGAAGATTGATTGATTGATTGTACATTGCTTAACGTCCCGACAGCAACAAGGCTTTCTCAGGACGTGCCTGCACTGCTTGTAAAAAAAAAAACAACTAAACAGAACATTGAATGTATGTCGCCAACCGGTCAAATACGTTAAATAAACCTAACACATGGGGCCTAAATAAAGCTAAGACCATCTAGCAACACACATCCAATATCAAGAGCTACAGGCAGTGCAGATAGTAGGGAGAGTTTTAAAAAGGCAAATACAGGTGAATGGACAAAGGGTAGACAGAAACACATGCCCCAGAATAGAGAGAAAAACCCACCCTGTGGGGCTGACCAGGGTGACCCTGGGAACTAAAAAATACCTAACCCCACCCAAGTCCCCCAGGGCAGACCCGGGTGGGGTGAGATCAGAAGAGCAGTGGCATTTTTGAAGAACGGCAAAGCAGCAGGGCCAGATGGCATCCCAGCGGAGGCTCTGAAAGCAGACCTAGACAACAGTAGAGATGCTGTACCCACTGTTTGGAAAGATCTGGGAAGAGGAGGTGATGCCGGCTGACTGGAAGGAGGGGTACCTAATCAAGCTTCCCAAGAAAGGTGACCTCAGCAAGTGTTCCAACTACAGAGGAATCACCTTGCTGTCAGTACCAGAAAAGGTCTTCAACAGGATCATCCTGGAGAGAATGAAGAGCTCCGTTGACCCCCAGCTGAGAAACCATCAAGCAGGATTCAGGAAAAACCGATCATGTACAGACCAGATTGCCACTCTCCGCATCATCGTGGAGCATTCTCTGGAGTGGAGCTCCCCGCTGTACGTCAACTTTGTGGATTGCGAGAAAGCATTTGACAGCGTGGACCGAGAGACTTTGTGGAAACTCCTACGACATTATGGTGCACCCACAAAACTCGTCTGCCTGATCAAGAGCAGCTACGATGGCATGACATGTCGCGTGATCCATGAAGGGCAGTTCACCAGGGAGCTCCAGGTCAGAACCGGCGTCAGGCAGGGGTGTTTACTGTCTCCGTTCCTCTTCCTACTGGCCATAGACTGGGTCATGAAGAGGACCACAGAGCAGAGAAGAAGCGGAATACAGTGGACACTGTGGACACAGCTTGACGACCTCGATTTTGCAGTCGACTTGGCGTTACTGTCCCACACTCAGCAACAAATGCAGGACAAGACCACGAGGCTTGCTGACATCTCGTCCCAGGTGGGCCTCACCATCCACAAACAGAAAACAAAGACAATGAGGCTGAACGCAACCAGGGAAGAACCGGTCTTGCTTGCTGGCACCCCGCTGGATGAGGTGGAGTCCTTCACCTATCTCGGGAGCATCATAGACAAAAAAAAGGTGGCACTGATGCAGATATCAGAGCACGAATCGGTAAAGCCAGAGCAGCCTTTCTCCAGCTGGAAAAAGTGTGGAGTTCCAGAGAGCTGTCACAACACACCAAAGTCCGGATTTTCAACTCCAACGTAAAAGCAGTTCTCCTGTATGGAGCAGAGACTTGGAGATTGACAAAAACCACAGTCAACAGAGTACAGATCTTCATTGACAGTTGCCTTAGAAGAATCTTGAAAATTCACTGGCCAGAGAAGATCAGCAACATCAGACTCTGGGAGAGAACAGAGCAGATAACAGCAGAGAATGAAATTGGGCGAAGAAGATGGGGATGGATTGGTCAGTCTGAGAAAGCCAGTTTCCAGTATCACTAGGCAGGCATTGTCATGGAACCCCCAGGGAAAAAGGAAAAGAGGCAGGCCGAGAAACACCTGGCGTCGAGACCTCCAAGCAGACATCAAGAGACTGGGAACCACCTGGAGTAAAATCGAAGGAGAAGCACAGCACAGGAGTCGCTGGAGGTCTCTCGTCGACGGCCTATGCCCTGGGAGGGGTGACAGGCGTAAGTAAGTAAGTCATTATTTACATATTCATGTGGGCATTCTTCTTCTCAGTCTTCTTCTCGAACGCCGTCACACTTGGAGTTTGGCTCTCAAAATGAAATCTGTGGTCTTCTATAGCGCCTCCACAGGCCGTACAATTTCTTCATGTGGGCATGAGATACTACATAATGGCACTGAGTTGGTACACTGTCCTCGCCCTGTACCTATGACGCAGTAGTGGCGCCATTACTGCGATTTTCGCATCTGTGCACAATACCCGTCCGAGCGAGCGGACAGATCCGAAAATCGCAGTAATGGCGCCACTACTGCGCGGGTCCTGTTCGCATCTGTCCGCTCGCAGGTAGGCTTCTGCACTTGGAGTACACTTGAAGTGTTCCCGGTGATCGCAGACGCGGAAAAACGGGAGTCGTTTCCGGCATTAGCGTTACTCCCCTTGAGCATAAAATGTTGGAGAGCGTACGTCTCCACAGCGGAACTTGCGTATCGCTGAATCAAGTCCATTGTACTGCACTCCTCTCTCGTACGGCGACGGCAACGACGGTGCTTTCTACCGCAAAGGGACGCAGAAAAACGATGTTACAAAATCACCACCATTTGAGGAAAAACCAAACTATTTTTCAAATCTGCCAACTAGTCGTGCCCAATGTTTCGTGATGCTAGCCGCATAAGGGTGCGCTATAGTGCCGGACTGCATTTAGGAAAATGTTTATTCTTTATTCAGTCTTATTTTGCAGCAATCAAACGTCACGTGATTCACGAGTCTTTCTCCGACTATTGCTCATTACAGGTGCAGAGAGCACACGCTCTACTGAAACCGATCTGGTGCACAGGGCCGGTCCGAGCGACGGGTCAGGTGCGAAAATAGCAACAATGGCGCCGCTGGTGCATGTCACCAAGGCACAGGGCGAGGTTAAGGTCACATAATGGCGGCTATGTGACCTTAACCCTTTTAGTCCCAAGGTCCAGCCCCCACCCGGGTGTGCCCTGGGGGACTTGGGTGAGATTAACTACTTTTTAGTTCCCTGGTCAGGCCCGCCACAGGGTAGGTTTTCCCCTCTATTTCTGGGCCGGCATGTGTTTCTGCCTACCCTTGGTCCATTCACCTGTATTTTCCTTTTTTAATGACTCTCCCTGCTGTCTGCGCTACCTGTATAGCTCTTGATATTGGATGTGTGTTGCTAAATGGTCTTAGATTTATTTAGCGTATCAACGGACAGGCTGGCGACATACATTCAATATTCTGTTTAGGGTTTTTTTCACAAGCAGTAGGCACGTCCTGTGAGAAAGTCTTGTTGCTGTCAGGACGTTAAGCAATGCACAACCAACCCATTTTTCAGTTGGAGGCGTTGCCTAACGACTATGTACCGGTTGTAAAAGCGATGGATTGATCATGATAATTCAAGGGTAGTGCCAGATGAGCTTGGCGCCTGAAGGCGCCAAGCTCATCTGGCACTACCCTTGAATTATCATGATCAATCCATGAGCTTGGCGCCTGAAGGCGCCAAGCTCATCTGGCACTACCCTTGAATTATCATGATCAATCCATAGTCCTGCTGCAGGGTCCCGGGGCTACTAGGGTTAATATGTTTTGTAACAAGTGTACTTTAATGTTTGTGCCGGCTTTTATTTGAAACAAAGCACAATTTCCAGGACTGATTGTACATTGATTGTACATTGCTTAACGTCCCGACAGCAACAAGGCTTTCTCAGAACGTGCCTGCACTGCTTGTGAAAAAAAAACAACTAAACAGAACATTGAATGTATGTCGCCAGCCGGTCAAATACATTAAATAAACCTAACACATGGGGCCTAAATAAAGCTAAAACCATTTAGCAACACACATCCAATATCAAGAGCTACAGGCAGTGCAGACAGTAGGGAGAGTTTTAAAAAGGCAAATACAGGTGAATGGACAAAGGGTAGACAGAAACACATGCCCCAGAATAGAGAGAAAAACCCACCCTGTGGGGCTGACCAGGGTGACCCTGGGAACTAAAAAATACCTAACCCCACCCAAGTCCCCCAGGGCAGACCCGGGTGGGGTTCAATTTCCAGGACGGACGATGGAGTCTTCGTATTCGTAATGATGGCACGTTGCACTGGAGGCTTCAGTGTAATCACCGAGAACGGTCCAGTAATTATTGCCTGGTTGGGCCATTATATGCCGCTAACCCCCATCGATCGATCCGTAAGTGTACAGTTTAATTTTATTATTTGTTTCCCATGTTCCGATAGCAATGTCTAGTCCAATGCTGAACACCCGATAACTGACTCTGCAAGGGGGAAATGAATAGCTAGAAAGAGGCATGACTCCTACCCGAGTCCCCGCGACCTAATATTTTAGTTGGCATCCGTCTACAAGAGGCACAGATTCTCATGAGCCCCCTCTTGTGTACAGATGCCAACATGCGGAAAACCCATGGAAAATCCAAGTTATGCCTTGTGGCTTGTTATAAATGGGTTATGCTTCATTGCGAAACAGAGGTCGACCGGTGCGAGTCGGCCTCTGTAAACGCATTTTTCATTATATCATACCACTATAATGTGATGTTGGGAAACCTGGTCTGTCATCAAAGGTATTGATCATGAATTTGGTGGGATTGCAAACGGCACCACCGGCGGGTAATAGTTTTGTAAATATTGATTTTGTGCCAAAAGCGCAATAGTACGAAAATGGTAACTTACGTCAACTCATTGTACCCCAAGACCGAAATCCCCAATTTTTGCGGTTGTCCTCTGAAGAATGCATTGCAGTGCATGACATAGAGCGACCATGCTAGTTCAAGGGTGATGCCAGAATAGCTTGGCGCCCATAGGCGCCAAGCTATTCTGACTTCACCCTTGAACTAGCATGGTCGATCCATATCTTGCTGTGGTGTGTCTGGGGTAGAAAGAGATAATGCTGCATGTGTGCAGGCCGAGTCTCTACATTGTTACATTCTGAAAACCTGTAACAAAAAATGTTGTGGTTTGCGACTGCTTTCCGGCTAGTCCGTTGTGATGCAGACTGACATAAATTCGCATTTGAAAACGTGCATATTGGACGTGATAACTTGCATGTGCAAATGTGATCTCTATACACAAGTTTGAACAGATTCAAAAGTATGCACTTGCTTTACAGATCACCTACACTGTTAAGATATTGACTGGATGTTGCTTCTCATCAAAGTCAGCCTCGAGCTGTCCTCTGAAGACCACTGCGTACTCATATTTAACCCTTTATCTGTCAGCAGCGCCTTTTGTCGAGATGAATCCTGCAGGAATCATCGCGACAAAAAAAAGCTACCAACAGACAAAGGGTTGATGGTCTACTCTAGCCTTGAACTATCACTGCCGATCCATCTTGTTGTATGTCAGGGCTGAATGGGTTAAAGCAGACTTCAAAACCTACTGTTGATGTCAACTAGTTTGACTTGTCCTGTTTGCTTTATTCACACACATACACACAATCGGTGCTAACTGGTTCGACATTGTCCTGTAAGCAATAATCACACACACACACACATAATCAGTGCTAACTGGTTTGACATTGTGCTGTAAGCAATAATCACACACAAAATCAGTGCAAACTGGTTTGACATTGTCCTGTAAGCAATAATCACACACACACATAATCAGTGCTAACTGGTTTGACATTGTCCTGTAAGCAATAATCACACACACAAAATCAGTGCTAACTGGCTTGACATTCACACACACACACACACACACACACACACACACACACACACACACACACACACACACACCATGTTCAAGACAACATCCTTATTTTTTATTCACTTTTTCCCCTCACAGACACGCAACCACACCCTTGGCTTCAACGCCAAGGGAGGGGACATGCTATACTCACTGCGGATGACAACATGGAAACGATACACATTAAAAGCATAGTAACAAAACAGGTATCATTCAGATGTAAACATATTTGTGGACCACATTTACATGTATATCAAACAATAATAGATCTATGTCTCCCAGGGGGCCAAATTCAGAGAGACAGTTACTTATGCATTGACCAGCATCCCTATGGTGATGCCATGGATCCTTATTTGTCCCTTGGCAATGTGTAAGACTATACCTGTAGTCAGTCTGAGTAATAGAGTACAAAACTGCAAATGACATCTTCACATCAGGCCCCTTCCATCTGTAAGAAATATACTTACATGAGCCCCAACAGCTGCAGGGCATCATGAGAGTCTATGCCTCTTGCTGGCTCCACCTGTGCCTCAAAATGTTATCTGGGGGAATTCCGAGTTCAAACAGAAGAATATATGATAAAAAATGCCATCTTCAATCAGGTTTTCAAAGCGAAACAGGAGAAAATACTGGACACTCACTACTATAACATATATATATATATTATATTTTGACAGATCAAGAACGCAATACTCCAGAAACAGAACATACAGGTACCGGTAGAAATTGAATATGGAAATTGTACATCTGGGGGAAAATAAAACCAGAAAAATAATCACCATCACAAAAGAAAGATCCCACAGCATACTTCACTAAAATTCATTTTTCTCTAAAAGGTATTTTTCGAAAAATACTTACCGATGACATGACTTATTGGAAGTGTCTACTACTTACTCAATTCTAGCCTAAGAACCCGTTCTGTTACCACACAACCCGGGAGGCACTCGGGGAACCCCCAGAGGGGCCGAGAGTTGTCTCCCGTTCCTGCCCATCCGGTTCCAAGTCACGTGTTGACTAACCAGTCAGGATACTTAGCTCACCAGCGGCAAGCGGGGCAGGTGGGAGGGTCCTCCGAGTCATGTCATCGGTAAGTATTTTTCGAAAAAATACCTTTTAGAGAAAAATGAATTCGTTTCTTCAAAAACATTATCGATGACATGACTTATTGGAAGAATTGCGATAAGGAGGAGGGTGCCACGTCTCAACACCCCTTAGGCCAATTAGAGCCATCCTCCCCGCCGCAAACTCCCGACAACCCTAGCTAAGTGTATACCTACGGCACCTGTGGCGCCGGGAGGGAGTGTTGCGCCTCAGTGATGTCCCCAACCAGTGTGAGGTTCTCTCGCTGGCCTGCCAGATCCTGGAGATAGAAGCGGGCGAAAGTTGATTCTGCCCACCAGCCCATGGCAGCCACGATGTCTTTGACAGTGCAGTTCCGACCATGGCTCTCGTGGCCATGGCGCGTACCTCGCATGCACGTATCTTTAGCCTCTTCGCTCCCTGTGGGGAGAGGTCCAGGTAGGCGGACCGTATGACCCAGCATAGCCAGGAAGAGATCGTATGGGCTGTTATGTCAGTTCTGCCAGGCTTTACGGCATTAAGAGGTGTGAGCGTCCTCTCCGGACGGCTTTGGTTCGGCGTAGGTACACGCGTAGGGCTCGCACAGGATCTTGTTGCCTGGTCTCCTGGGGGAAGTTCGTCCCTCTCATCAGCCGTAAGGTGATCACTTGTGGTGCGGTCATAGGAGACCTGGTCTTGGCAATGATGGCAGGGTCTGTAAGTAGCTGTATGGAACCATCCGTTCGAAACTGCAGGCAGGCAGGGAGCGCTGACAGCGCGTGTAGCTCGCTAACTCGGGCCGCCGAGGCAAGTACCAACAGGAAGCATGTCTTACGAGTCACATCCGCAAGCGGGCCAAAGGCAGCGGTTCAAAACTGGCAGTGTTCAGCCAAGTCAGTACCCAGGGTAGGTCCCAGTGAGGAATGAGCGAACGGGGCACTGGACGCTGCAGGCCGAAGCGAGTCATAAGGTCGGCGATGTCTTACAGGTGCCGGGGTCCGGGTGGCCGAGGTGCCGGTAATCAAGGGCAAGTACCCCCAGATGGTTATCGGGGCCAATCCTTGGTCTCTGAAGAGCCAGAGGAAGAAGTCCGCGAGCTGGGGGTTAGTTAGGTCGGTGGGGCGAGGCGATGGTCGTCGCACCAGGAGCACAGTACTCGCCATTTTCCCTCGTAGACGCGTCGTGTCGAGGGCTTGCGGGCTGTAGCGATAGCTTACACTGCTGCACTCGAGAAACCTCTAGCGGCGAGGGCCTGTCGCACAACCTCCAAGCATGAAGGAGTAGGCGCTCCGGGCACGGGTGGAACAGTGATTGTCGCAGTAAGCAGCAGTGGGGGGCTGTGGCGAGGCTGAGAAGGTCGGTGGTCCAGGACCGGTTCCAAGAGAACGGGGCGACCAGTAGGATGACCGCATTGCATCCCCGAAGCTTGAGGAGGAATTTGGGGACGAGGACTGTCAGGGGGTACGCGAACGTGATGAGTCCATCCCACGGGATGGACAGAGCGTCGACTGCCCAGACCAGAGGGTCTGGGATCGGGGAGACAAATAGGGGAAGCTGGTGGTTCCACCTCGTGGCAAACAGGTCAACCATTGGCGTCTCCCATTGCGCGCAGAACATCCGAAAGGAGTCCTGGCGTAAGGTCCACTCCGTGTGTAGCAACTGTCCACGTCGGGAGAGAGAGTCGGCCAAGACATCCAGCCGGCCGGGGATGTGTGGAGCACGGAGGAGAATGTTGCGGTCATCGCAGCAGCGCATCAGACGGTAGAGGAGCATGCACAGGTTGGGTGGGTGAGTCCCGCCCTGTTTCTAGAAGTATGCGACCACTGTCGCGTTGTCGGAGAGGACGAGCAGTTCCTGGTGACTGAGTTGTTCCTCCCACGCGATGAGGGCTTGCCAGACTGCCTGCAGCTCCAACCAGTTGATGTGCTTGTCCGCGAACTCCGGAGGCCAGGGGCCGGATGTCGTGAGGAACTGCAGCAGCAGGTGGGCTCCCCAACCAGCAAGACTTGCATCGACACCCAGGGAGAGTCGAGGAGGAGGAGCGGTCAGGGGAACTCCCGAAGTGAGCCACGACATGTCCGTCCAACACAGGAAATGAGGGCGAATCAACGGAGACACGGGAACCATGGTGGCCAGAACTCCTGCGGGACGCTAGAGAAACAGGAGGTGCAGCTGCAGCTGCAGTGGCCGGGCGTAGAGCCGACCGAGCGGGAGTACATCCGCCACCGCAATAAACCACCACGGTGCTGAAGCCAGACTCTGGCGGAGGCTGCGTCCTGCTGGGCTACCTGGCCGGCTAGGCAGCCAACTTAGGATCCATGGCTCCGGCAAACGCACTCTGTTGAGGTCGGTGACGAACTCCATGCCGAGAAGGACGAAGCGAGGAGAGGGAGCGAGGTCCGACTTACCTGCGTTTACTAAGAACCCCAACCGCGACAACAGCCGTATCCGTGCATCCCTGTCCGATGTTCGGTGGCCTCCCAATGGTTGCACAGGAGGAGGTCATCGAGGTAGTTCAACGTCGGGCTGGAAGACGGCTGCCGCGCTTTGGTCACCACTGCGTCCATGATACGGTTGAAGACCCATGGGCTGAGGTTGAGACCGAACGGCAGCGCCCGAACTGGTAACTACTCCGTCGCAGGCGAAGCGGCGAAACCTCCTGGAGGCCGGGTGCATGGGGACACGGAGATAAGCGTCGGATAAGTTCAGACTGATTGCGTACTCCATGGGCTGTACGGTGGGTCCGGCGTCCGCAGGGCGAGTCCCAGGGCCTAGCAGGCGGCCTGATGTGAGGTGTCTTGCGAGGCCAACGTTCCGAGCTTGCATCCTTCAGTCTGCCCAGTCTCACCGAAGAGCAGCGGCCACCCAGGGGAGCACGGCGCAGCTGAGTCCTTAGATCGGGGGGCATTCCGCGGCAGGCCAGCAGCACGGCATCCTAATGCCACAGCTGGAGGTGGCAGCCATGGCGTTGACCGACGAGAGAAACGCTGCCAGGGCGGCCGCTTCCGCGAGAGCGAGAGGATTCCGAGGAAGGGGGTCAAGTAGGGGAGCCAGGCGTCCTCGAAGCGGCGGACGAAGCTTGGGTCAGGAGCTCCAGAAATCCCATGCAGGCTAGGTGTTACGGACGAGCGAGGCAACGTGTCCAACCACCGGGCCGGGCGTGGATCCACAGCAGGCAGAGGGCAGATGAAGGCCTAGGAGAGTCCCGAGGACCCATCCTGACGAAGGCCATGTCGAGTCCGGCCGGTCACCTACGAACGGCGAAGAAACAGAGTCCCGGGAATCTGACAGGAGGAGTGCTGGGAAGGCGTCGTGCAGATCACGAAGCCGGGAGGCTGCGGCAGGGACTTGAATCTCTTCACCCATCTCCTAGTGTCCACAACGCGTAAATCGTCCTCTTGAGCGGGGGAGGTGGAGGGCAGCGGAGACGGAGTCCTCGGCCGGCAGGTTCCGGGTCTCGTCCTCCACCATGGGGGAGTGGGGGGGGGGGGGGGGGGGGGGTGTGTTTGGTGACGCAGACAGGGACTAAGGGCGACGACGTCCTAGCACCGGGGTCAGAGGCGGAAGACCCAAAACGAGCATGACGACATCGAAGCACGGTGAGGCCAGGGTCGCGGTCCTTCCTACGCTCGCCAAGGGGAGCGAGAGCGTTTGGTAGAACTGGAGCAGTGTGAGGGCTCTAAACTGCCCGACGGCGTCGGACGCGTGAGAAAGGGTCTCCGAGCCGGTCTCGTGTGGTCAGTGGGCTGGGCATGGGGAATGGCACCTCGACTGGTTTTGGAACACACACAGGTGCCGGTCGCTCGCGTCTGTAGAAACTCCATAACTGCGAACAGCGCAGCTCAGGCCAGGTGGAGCAGGTGTCGCATGTCGGAGGCGCATCCCGCGCAGGGGAGACAGACCTTGTGGTTATCAGACGGCCACTGGAAACCTCTGCATAGTGCGCAGATCAACAGGCCACTGCAACATATAACAGACTTGAAGGCATGCGGGCGAGCACACTGGTAAGGCGAGCCTTCGCAACACAAAGCACAACAGCGAGGTACAAGCCCGTCAGCGAGCGTCAGGGCCTGCAGTATCTATCTCCGTAAAGCCAGTGGGCGCGGGCACGTGGGGCCCCGCCAAGCTAAGGCAGGCATGACAGTTGCAGGCATGAAGCTAGCGTCTGGCAAAGCAACACCTACCAACGTAAAGGCGACAGGGCGCGGGAACGTGGGGCCCTGCCCAGCTAAGGCAAGCATATGATGCACTATGTACAACAAAAGTCAAGCATGTCATGACAGGTACAGGCATGAAGCAAGCGTCCGGCACAGCAACATTTACCAACGTAATGGCGCCAGGGTGCGGACACGAGGGGCCCCGCCAAGCTAAGCGAGCCATGGATGCATAACATATCCCGCAAATCACACAAGGTACAAGCCAGCAGGTAAGCGCCAATCTTGCCACCAATCGGCTGAAAGGTAAGCGAGCGCGGGCACGTGGGGCCCCGCCAAGCTAAGAGGAGATTTTTGGCGCGCAAAGTTACAGCGAAGATGAAGACTGTCTTCATTCCTGCTCGAACCGGCGCCCAGCCGGGAGCCGGCGGAGGGCCAACCCAGCTACCTTACCTTTCCGCCGGAGCAGGAACGGGGGACGAAACGTCCATAATACCCACGGCACGAACGAGGGCGAAGTCCCAGCGAAGCTCACCGCGCAGCCCAACAACCCAAGACGCAGGAGAGGGCAGCAGCTAACGATGAGGGGACCACAGACCCACACAGGGCACAGGTAGGGCCGACGAAGTAGAAGCCAAGAAGAAACCAAGAGTCCGGAAGACCAGCGAACCGGTCGAAAGTTTCAAAGTCCGTAGGCTAGAGCAAAAACGTCTGAACGGTGTGAGCCTAAGTAGCATGATTGGTTAGTCAACACGTGACTCTGAACTGGATGGGCAGGAATGGGAGACAACTCTCGGCCCCTCTGGGGGTTCCCCCGAGTGCCTCCCGGGTTGTGCGGTAACACAATGGGTTCTTAGGCTAGAATGGAGTAAGTAGTAGACACTTCCAATAAGTCATGTCATCGGTAATGTTTTTGAAGAAACAAACACATAACCTGTTCAGTACGTTCACTTAGCGAGCTGTGTGCATGCTGCTGTGGTGCCTAACCCATCCTGAGGTTGATTTTTTTTAAATTGCTTATTGTCCTATGAAGGCTACGTTACAGGAGCTAGCTTAACCGTTTTAGTTCAAGGGCGGTGCCAGAATAGCTTGGCGCCAAGCTATTCTGGCACCACGCTTGAACTATCATAGTCAATTTTATTTCAAGCAATGGGTGTATATCAGGATGAAAATGGTTAACCCCTTGTGCAAGCAGTCACTGGCACTGTAAACAGTACGGGTTCTGCATGCACACAGGCGTTAACAGTAACGTTTGGGTGTCAGTGGTGGTTTTTGTCACCATGATTCCTGTAGGCATCATCACGTTAAAACCACTACCGACAGCCAAATGGTTAACCAGCCTTCAGGGCCACAAATTGTCAGATTGCTGATGACCCTCCTTCCTGCTCTGGACAGAACTGCAGTGATGCAGTATCTGTTTTTACAACATACTTTGGGTTTTTAAAGTGTGATGTGATGAAAATGTGCACATTGTGAACTGGAAGTAACAGGGCCCTAAAGGCTGCATAAACAGCACACAGTACACCAGACAAAGAACCTCACGTCTTCAAATCAGCTGACAGCAAAGTGAAAGACCATGACAACAAGGCATGTATGGGAACCAGGCAGTGTCATACATCCACAAAATCCTCAGAGAGACTCACAAGCAACCCAGCACATGGTGTGGGCATTATCAAATATGGGTAACTGTTATGCTTCTGAACAGTATTGTGCATCGTTTTCACTTTCTGTCTACAAACATGCATTTCTAAACACACGTACACAAGGTAATGGTAGGTAGGCCCATGAGACCATCTTAACCCCCTTGCCCCTGCAGCCACCCCTACAGTACCAGTGGCTAAAAGCACCAGGGGGTTGGTTAACCCTTTTAGCCCCAAGGGCCCATTTCTCAAATTTTGCAGGTGTTGCCCAACGACTATGTACCAGCTGCAAGAGATGGCTTGACCATGATAATTCAAGGGTAGTGCCAGATTAGCTTGACGCCTGAAAGCGCCAAGCTAATCTGGTACTACCCTTGAATTACCATGGTCAAGCCATCTGCTGAAAGGATCTGGGGCTAAAAGGGTTAATGGACTGGTAAATACAAATCACTTGTAAACTACAGACCTACACTGTCATTTTTCTGATACTACAAACACTCTGCACACCCACACAGACCAATAAGAAACTATGGTACATGTATATCAAACGGAACATACACAATGCTT
Source organism: Semisulcospira habei (assembly GCA_036245525.1). NCBI lineage: Eukaryota > Metazoa > Mollusca > Gastropoda > Semisulcospiridae > Semisulcospira > Semisulcospira habei. The sequence goes on from BTPG01000008.1 coordinate 161,727,791, forward strand.
CACACACATACAAACATGCACACCAAGTCCAGACCAGAAGGTGACTGCCAAAGAACGTAAAATGCAAAGAAATAACCAAGAAACAACTAACCCAATAAGCATAAGACCCTTGGGCCAACATCAGCCATAGTGGGCCCGCACCTGCGGCGGATGTTGGCCCGAGGCCGTTGGCTTACTTTCCATGGTGTGCTCTGCTGGTTATTTCTAAACACAAACACACACAAACACATTGGCACACATACAGACAAAAGTCAGGCTAAAACAGCAGCACTGGTTAACTTTGTGACATTCTCAGTTTTTCTTATAAAAGCTGGGATGTCAACACCCCAATTAAGAAAACCGTGCTAACAAAACTTTCGTTCATAATGAAAACGATCTCCATGCATGAAACAAAAGCTTGCAAACAAGTTTTCACAATCATTCAATGTTCATCAAGTGTGAATTGTACGCTTGTACATCAAGCACCATTGTTGGTAAGGCAGGCCACAGGTTTAGATTTTAGTCACAGAGTTACTGGCACCGTCTTGCAAGTTGCTGATACTTCTGAATGAGTCGCATTGCTTGAGGCTTCAGGAACAGCAGACTGTTGGAGCAACATGTGCAATAGATGTAGGTAAGAAAATGCACAGCATTCACACATTCCTTGGATTTAACCATCCCACTCCATCTGCAAGAGGCATATATTTTCACAAGCCTCTGCAGCAGCATGGGCTCTTGACAGTTATGCCTCTTGGTAGTAAGGAGTGATCACAGTTATATCCCCAGTTTCAAGCTGCCTTCTCCAGGGTGGACTCTGACTGCCAACATTTGCCAGTACAAGGAGTACTCAATGTTTTCTTAGACTTTTCTAACTGTACCCGTCTTTTTAATCCATCTGAGTATACACATGTAACAGGTGTGCTACTGACCCTTGTGCATAACGGGGGAACTCTCCAATGTACAAAGGAGAAAGAGAGCAGAAAAGTAGTCCAATTTACAACATACAAACTTTATAATGAAATAAGTTAGCCCCTTTTGTGCAACATTATTGTAAGACATACCAAGACCATTTATTAGGAGATATTGTAAACTATTAATCCTGGAGAAGGTCACTTTAAGGTTTCCATCTGTACATAGCAGCTGTGAGGAACAGGTTCTGACAAGCATCACTTGCAAAGCACTCAATAGTCTCACACGGACATGTAGCAGCAAACATACACATCGATACTGAGACCAACAACAGGTACTCTGTGTCTAACCCATATCATTTGAAATACACCAGTGTGTGAAATAAGTTTGACTAAAATAGTTCAAGGGTAGTGCCTCTAGGTGCCAAGCTATTCTGGCACTACCCTTGAACTAAAGCCATTGGTCTATATCCTTATCTGTAACTAGTACTATAATGTAGCTTGCGTATGGCAGTGTACATGGGCTAATACTGCAGAGAACAGTTGCTGGCATTGCAATAGTGCTTATTAATGACAAGGACTGTTGTGGGCTGATACAATGACTACACAAGGATTCATACACATACATGCTTACAAGGCCATATGTGTAAATTAGCCACTTGCCTCGAACAGCACCTCTTCTCTGATCATGACCCTGCCCAAAAGGTCCTCGGGCCAACTACAACCAATGTCAGTCCCAAGGGCTTATGCGTCTGGGGAACAAGCACAGTAGGCAAAAGATCCTTGATATGACATTGGCCACAGACAGCCTGCACACATTTAAGTGTGGGACTGAGCCGAGCCAACGCTGATGTTAGCACACAGACCTTTTTCTCTGCGGGAGACGACTCTGAATGAGGTGGCCACCCTAGGTGAATGAAGTCGCTACTTGATTCTGCAGCATGCGGCACTTGCCACATGCTCGACACTTAGTTTCACTGTGACATCATCTATATTCAGCATTTCTGATATCCCACTACGTCTGTTCAGGCCTGTGAAAAGGTCTTCACTCTATTGTGGCAGTCTAGGCCACAGGCCAAAATGGGAGAAGAAGAGATATAGTCAGAAGAAAGGACAGTGTGTGAAGGGGGAGCGTACACAATGATAAATAGTCTTTGTGTTCAGTACAAGAAGAAGGAAAAAGGGCTAAAAGAGGACATGGAGAAGGGTCATTCAAACATACTTCAACATAAAAACCATCTGCAGGGATATGGCATAAGAGTATAGAATGATTCACACTGGTACACAAATCATCCTCATTTTGACTGGCTCTCAACAAATCATCTGTCAGAACTATTTCCAATCAAAGGGAGAATTGACAATGATAGTTTTAAGCGGTAGTGACAAATAGGTTGGCGCCACACTGCAGAACGTTTGTTAACTCAAAGGGTGGTGCCAGAACCACTTGGCACCTATAAGGCACCAAGTGATTCTGGCACCACTCTTGAATTATTTGGTCCAGGTGATGTCCGAGTATTTCTAGTTGACACAATAGAAGAGATAGAATTGTGTCAACAAGAAATACAGACAGTAGCTGGTTTCATCCATTGCTTTCAACCCCCCTGTGCAGGCGGACACATGTACTGTGAACAGTAACAGTGGCTGAATGCACGTGAGTGGTAATCCTTCTTTGATCCCCTTGTGCATGCAGTCACTGGTACAGTAAACAGTACCTGTTGGCGGCAGCATGAGGGGGTTAAGAAATGTTTGACAGCTGGTGGGTCAAAGAAACTGGAAGAGAACTGAGGTTGACTATGTCTATAGCATCACAAACTCTCATCACTCTCGATGGCCTGAAGGTCAGGGTCAACATCTTCTGGAGACAGACTCTGTGATGATCCTTCCTGTCCGTCATCTCCCCCCTCCCCACTTGCCTCTGGCACTGCACACAGAAACACACACTAATAATCCAGACATCCAGTCACATTGTACAATAAAGATCAAAGGTACACGCATCCTTCTTGTGTTACAAGTGGTATTACAAGTGGAACCAGGGCTTCAAATGGTCCAGAATAAAGAGGAGGAATTTTTTTTTTTATTGACAGCTGAAAAGGCATGTACATAATTTGTAGAGATGACCAACAAGGAGGATCCAGGAGGCATGCTCCCCAGGTAAATTTCCCAAAATCAGATGCAAATCTGTGCAATCTGACGAACTTTGGGCATACTTTTGAGTGATTGTGAGTTGAAAAGCATGGGGTTTTTTCTTCTTTTTTGGGGTGTTGGGGGTTGGTGAGAAATCTAGCACGAAAGGAAAAGATCCACCAAAAAGCAAAACATGATTTAAAAAAGTCACATTCTCTTGATCTGCAGCCATAGTAACAGTGGCTGCATGCACAAGGGGGTAAACAAATCTAAACAATAATGCAATTCATATGGCATAACATTACTGACCAAATGACAATCAAATACAGAAATCAATGGATATTGTCAAGAGCTAAATCCTAGTGTGATTCACATTCGAGATCGATCATGAGGCCACAGCCCAGAGTGCAAAGGCCATCGGACTGATGTCGGCCGCCGCGGGCCCGCGCACAGCCATGGCTTTTGCGCATTGGGAGGGCACTAACAATCTGTGCAATAGAACATTTCATGCAACATAACACGGTGAATACTCAGTGGCTATGGTACAACACACATGTATGCAGCTACTACTGTTCACACCACCGGTGGCTACAAGCACAAGGGGGATACAAAATCAGAGTGACAGAATAGGTTGTTTGAAATCAGAAAGCATTTGTTTTCAACAACATATTCGCAAAAATAATTTTCTGTACCACTCATAGAACAAATATCATTTAGTGCCAGTTGACCCAATATGATTTTTCTTTTGCTCGTACAATTTGCCAGTTTTGCTCTACAATCGTAACAAGAGTGGCAAAGCCATCAAGGCTCACGTGCACCCCGCCCCCCTCCCCCCGCCCACCCATCCCCCTCACGCACAATACTAGATCATGTCCCAGACTGCTTATGTGGATTTTAAGGTTTCCAAGTATCTGTCACAGATCTTCACAACATGACAAATCTTGACAACATGACCGTAACAACATAAAACATGACAGGAGAAGTGAAAAGTTGTCTGACCTATGAGAGAGGTCACTCAGACTGTTATGTTTAGAAAGGTCTCACTACAAACTATCCTTCTGCACCAGCAAAATTTAAGCATTTTTCACACATCTGTCAACTGGCCATGACCCTTGACCTTTGCGATAAGTTGACTAAATTAGTATACATAGGAAGGTCTTATCATCAGCTACGTTTATTCCAAATTTAATTGAAAAGTTTGAATAAATGATGACTCTTGTGACCCTAGGCCTTTCAGAGGGGTCATCCAAATTAGTATGCATAGATAGGTCTTACCATCAGGTATCTCTGTACCAAGTTTGGGTTTGAAGTTGTGAATAGTATTTGAGAAAAAAAGATCTTTTGTCCAAATATGGCTATTTTGGACCTATTTCCTGATCTTTTGTGACCCTTGGCCTTTCCAAATGGTCAACCAAATTAATATGCATAGAAAGGTCTTACCACCAGGTATCTTTGTACCAAGTTTGGGTTTGAAATTGTGAATATTTCAGAAAAAATAAATTTTGTCAAAATATTGCTATTTTTTTAACTATTTCCTATCGCCTGTGACCTTGACCTTATGAGAGGTCACTCAAAATGGTATGTTTAGAAAGGTCTTGCCACAAAGTATCCTTGGCCAAGTTTGAAGACTGTGCCTTAAATAGTCTCTGAGAAAATGACAACATTAAAGTTTACCACAGATGACTGCGGATGGAGGACGGACGGACGACCACTTGCACAGAACAGACTCACTTTTGCTTCACACGTGAGCAAAAAATTGACAAATTTGTCAAGAAATGACTAATTTTACATCCCTAAATGAGCCCACATATATATTCAGCCCAGTACAACAATCCATCATCATACAAATAAGTTGACCAAGTTTTCAAACCAGAAACAGCATAAGCACTTAACATAAAGTTGGATGCTTGACATTGATACAGAAATCTGATCATTTCCCACTATTAGGGTATTGAAAAAAGGACTGTTCTTGTCTTCTGACAAATAATGTTACAACTGTACTGCAAAATCAGCGAAGCATAAGAGTTAAGTGCAAATAGCCCATATTCAACCATAGGCACTAAATGATATTTGTTCTTAGAGTGTTATACAAAGCTGTTTTTGGGGTGAAGATATCTGCGTGCTCCATTGTCAAACGGCCTATACATTTCACTTAACTCATTCAGCCCGACGCATATATTTCTCAAATTTTGGAGGCGCCACTTAACGACTGTGCACCTGTTGCAGGAGATGGATGGAGGGGCTGAAAAATCAAACAACGGGGGAGGGGAGTGGGGGGGGGGGGGTAGTGTTGGATGCTACGACTTGCTTCCAGTGTGCATCTGCCCGCCTAGGTTACTGCACAGTGCGCACCGCACTCAAACAGTAACCAGGTGCGGGCCGCGGGCAGAGCCTGCCGCGTCATATCCTGCCTGCAGAGTAAAACCGGTGCTTTGCTTGTTCTGCTACCCACAATGGTTTTTTCACGGAGACGTCTTTTAAATTTAGCGGACGATTTTTTTTCCACGCGGAATCCCGCGGTTTTCACGGACAATTCCCATGCCTAATTATCATGGTCGACCCATCCCCTGCTGAAGTGTGTCAGGGCTGAATGGGTTAACATCACATGGTGTATGATTGGCTTCTCAGTACTAGCAAAAGGTTAAATAAATCTGAAAAATACATGGTACATTAACTCATTCGAGATGAACGGCATCCTGATACGTTCGTCGTGAATGAGTTAAATTGAAAGAACACAGCGTGCAAGTACTGACTGGCTTCAGTGAGCCTGGCGAGCGTGTCGTCCTCCTCGGTGGCGTAACGTTTGTCGATGGCCTCTTTGATTTGGTTGTTCACCCCTTTAGGGTCCAGGTCCATGGCCCAAGAGAAGTTCATTAAAGCCAAGTGGGTATTGCCCAGCTTCTTATGCACCTGTTAAACACAACAATTTAATTAGTCTCATAATAACCCATTACATCCTGAGGCTGATTTTTTAAAAATTTACTTATTGTCCTACGAAGGCTACATTACAGATCAGGAGAAAAGATCAACCATTTCAGTTCAAGCGTGGTGCCAGAATAGCTTGGCGCCAAGATATTCTGGCACCACCCTTGAACTATCATTGTCAAACTTATTTCAAGCAGTGGTGCATAAGGAGGAAAAGGGATAACAAACCCTGCTTGGGGGTTGCAATCATTGCATTTTTTGTGTAATTTGTGCATTTTTGGGTAGCCTTTATACATTTTTGTTTTAGAGATGACCAACCACCCGGCTCATTTTACATTTTTGTGCTAATGATATCACACAAACCACACGCCACCCCTCCCCTCCACACCTGGGTAAGTGTGATGCTTTTTTCTGTGTAAAATGTATTTTTCTCTAAAATCTATTTTTACGAAAAATACTTATTGATGGCATTACTATATGGAATATACCCCTTAAACTTACCCGATTTTACCCTAAGACCCTTTGTGTGTACCTACATGACAAGGGCCGTAACTCAGAGAGTTGTATCCAAGTGACCAGGTAGTCTCCCTTCCCTCCATCCGATCACGTGAGCCGCGCATTCCCGCCAGTCTTACACTTAGCATAGAGGCAGCAAGCGGGGTAGGTGGGAGGGTCCTCCGAGTAATGCCATCGGTAAGTTTTTTTTTTTTTTAAATACATTTTAGAGAAAAAAACATTTGTTTCCTCAAAATACATTACCGATGACATTACTATATGGAAGAATAGTGAAAAACCCCGCCACGGCTAAAAGCATAGCTTCGAGGGGCAACCTCCCGACGATTTCAGCTAACAGGTACCTGTGGCGCCCGAGGCGCTCGGAGGGAGTGTTGCGCTGCCGAGAGGTATCCGACGAGGGCCAGGTTCTCTCGTTGGCCAGAGAGGTTTCAGAGCTAGAAGCGGGCAAAGGTGGACTATGCCCGCAACCCAACCGCTGCAAGGATGTCTCTGACTGCGCAGTTGCGGTCGAACGCGACGCTGGCAGCGACCGCTCTGACTTCGTGAGCCCGTATCCGCATTCTCCTGGCCCCCTGTGGGGAGAGATCTATGTAAGCAGAGCGGATGGTCCATCGCAACCAGGACATGATCGTCTGGGCGGAAATGCCAGCTCGGCCTGGGGCCGAGGGCAGGCAGAGGTGGGAGCGGCCTCTCCTGAAGGGCTTCACTCTGCGCAGGTAGACTCTTAATGCTCGGGCCAGGTCCTGCAGCCGTGATGTCTGGGACCGCCCGAACCCTGTAATGGGTGAAGACAATACCCGGGGTGCCGCTGCGGGGAGTCTATTCCTGGCCAAGGAAGGAAGGATTGGTCAGAAGGTGAACTGATCCGTCGGTCCTGAACTGCATGCAGGCTGGGTCCGCCGAAAGGGCATGCATATCGCTCACTCTGGCCCCTGTGGCGCAGGCCAAGAGGAAGCAGGTCTTCCTAGTCACGTCTGAGAGGCAGGCCAAGGGAAGAGGCTCGAACCGACTGGAGTTTAACCAAGGCAACACCCGCTGGAGGTCCCAGCGTGGAACGAGAGAACGAGCGACTGGCCGCTGCAGTGCAAAGTAGGACATCAGGTCAGAGAGGTCCTTGCACGCTCCCGGGTCTGGTAGGCCTAAGTGCCAATAAGTGTCTGCCACCATCGAGAGGTAACCACGGATGGTGATCGGGGCGAAGTTCTGCTCAGTAAACCGCCACAAGAACTCAGCCAGCTGAGGCGTGGTCAGAGCCGTGTGGGAGAGGCCCTGGGACTCGCCCCAGGACTGTAGGACCCTCCACTTTCCTTCGTACCACCCGGAGGGTGGATGGTCTGCGGGCTGCCGCGATCGCCTCCACTGCTGCATCCGAGAAACCTCATGCTGTGAGGGCTTGCCGCACCACCTCCAGGCGTGAAGCAGAAGTCTCTCCGGGCAAGGGTGAAAGAGATTCTGCCTGGGCTGCTCAAACATTATACGAGGAGTGGGGAGCTAGAGAGGAGGGTCGGTGGCGAGGTTCAAGATCTGTCGTCCACGTCCTGTTCCAACTGAACGGTGTGACGAGCAGTAGGACCGTGTTGCAACCCCGTAGTTTGACGAGCAACTTAGGCACCAGCACCAAGGGGGGATAAGCGTTGGCCACGAGGCCTTCCCAGGAGATGGACAGAGCGTCCACCGCGACGAGGCTTGCATCTGCGCAAATGGAGAAAGGAGGCGGAGAGGTGAAGAAGAGTGGGACTCCTGACGCCAACCAAAAGCGGTCTGTCCATCTGAGCAGATGCAGCCATATCAACAGCGGGACTGGGTTCAAGGCTGAGAGATCTCCCGAGGACGGACGCCAGTGGAGCAGCAAATGGAGCTGTAGCGGTCGCGAGTAGAGCCTGCCGAGGGGTAGCAGGTCCGCTGCCACGCTGATTAGACCCAAGAGCTGGAGCCAGGTCCTGGCTAAGGCTGCCACCTTCTGGATCCGAGCCTCTGGTAGATGAACCCTGTTGAGGTCGGCCAATAACTCCATGCCCAGGTGAACAAACCTGCGAGACGGCACCAAGTCCGACTTCCCTCGTTGGCGATGAACCCGAGCCAGCGAAGAAGCGCTAGGAGAGCATCCCTGTCCGCCTCTAGTGAGGCCAAGTCCTGATTCTTGAGGAGCTGGTCATTGAGATAGTTGGAGACAGGGCTCGAGGAATCCTGCCTGGCTCTGGCAACTATGGCATCCATAATCCTCGTAAAGACCCAAGGGCTGAGGTTGAGACAAAAGGGTAGTGCCCGAAACTGATAACGACCCTGTGAAAGGCGAATCGCAGGTAAAGCCGAGAGGCTGGGTGCATGGGAACGTGCCGGCATGCGTCTGACAGGTCAAGACAGACCGCATAGTCCATAGGCTGTACCGAGGCCTGCAAGTCTCTTGATGTTTCCATGCGAAAGGAGGGGGCAAAAATACACTTGTTCAGTGCCGAGAGGTCGATGATTGGTCGCCAGTTGCCGCCAGGCTTCGGAACCACGAAGAGCCGACTGTAGAGTCCTGTCGAGGTATTACTCCGTGGCGGCCTTCTGAATCAGCACTGCAATCTCCCCTGAAGAGCGTCCACCTTGCACTGGTCGACCGGTACGCGTGTCCTGAGAGGGGTGCGTCTCCGCGGGGTCAGGGTCCGAACGAGATCTTAAGTCCTTTCGAGATCATGTTGAGAATCCAAGAGTACTCCGCGACCGCCACTCGTCGCTGTGCCTCGCTGGCCTCCCGCTGATTGGAGACCCTGCCGGTATCAGCGGAGGCGAAGTCATCAGGAGCAAGTCACTAAGCCCTCCGCCCCCCCCCCCCCCAACCCCCCCCCCCTTCCCCCCACTGGTGCTCCGGGCATTCCTGGGCCCGGCAGGGGCCGAGGCCTGGAGGGGTGGGCGCGGCCTGCGGGGGCCTGACATCTGGGTCTGGGAGGTAGTCTGGTAACCAGCTGGGAGTTGGGTCTGAAGCTCCGCAGGGCGTGACCCTCGTCCTTACGGGAAGCTAAAACCTGGGAGAAATCAGCTCTGGGAGCGCTCGGCCACAGGTCCTTAGCCGAATCCTTAACCTCTTGCCAAGTGTAACTGAAGAGGAGGGACCCGCCCAGAGGAGCACAGCGAAATTGAGCGTCGAAGGTCGAGGGGATGCCGGGACAGCTCTTCAGCGCGGCGTCTCGTCTAATTAGGTCGCAATTCGCAGCCGGCGCCATGGAGTTGGTCGCGATGTTGTGCACGGTGCGATTAGCTGTCACCGCCAACGAGTGGATGTCCAGCGAACGAGTCTTGTTCGGCCGTTCCGAAAACTCCTCCACACGACCGCCTGCGTGGCCAAGTCCCAAAAAATGCACAAGCTAGGGAATTCCGAGTCAGACTTGCCGTGTGGTCCAGACCAGGGGGGAAGAACCGCCAGGCGAATACCTTGCCTCCAGCTTGTAGCTGAGCCGCAGGGTCCACTGCTGGGAGAGGGCAGGCGAAGGCTTGAGAGTGTCCCGCGTACCAAGCTAGCCGAAACTTGATATCGACGTCAGCAGGCCAATGAGTGTCAGCAAAGAAACCCTTATCCCGCAGCTTACTCCGCAGGTGCTCATCAAGGCGTCCGCAAGGTCTCTAAATCCCGGGGGCTGAGGAAGGATCTTGAAACGTTTCGCCTGAAACGGAGGTCGACCGAGACCGCCGCCCTCTTCTTGAGCGGCGGAGAGGGCGGGCATCCTTTCAAGGAAAGAAGGCGGAGATCAAACGCGCCACCTTGTCTAGGACCCGCGACGTCTCAGACGAACCAGCTGTCTCTCCTGCTGTGTAGGACGCCAAAGCACTGCGGGGGCGGGGGTTCTGGGAGCCCAGGGCTGATGCAGAGTCCTCCAGGTGCAGACTGAGGACATCCGCAGCATAAACCAAAGGCGCAGGCGATACGAAAACCACGTCACGACGGGGAACCAGACTGTCCAGCAGAGACCAGTAGGGTCTGTCAGGCGAGCACTCGGGGTGCCTGTGCGCGAGGGTCAGGTGAAAGCCGTGCGGCGCGCAACCGCTGCCGAAGTCCGGGCACTACCGTAGCGCTGACCGGCAGACTTGCTCAAACGATGAGTGAGGGAAGTCGCCTCCTACTTCAGTCGAGAGCAGCCGTGACGAGAAGTCCTAGTGGCCCGCCAAGGAGCGTACAAAGAGCCATGTCGACGAAACTTCCCCGAGGGGTAGGGGACCGGCTTCCAAGGAGAGAAACGCCGAGAAGCGCAAGGGGACCGGCTCCGTCCAGGAGCCCGACGCGGAGGAGACGGGCTACCTCCGTAGCTACGAGTTCCCGTGCTAGGAGGCCTGCGTGTGCTGTGGGTGGCTGACGGACGGCGATTAGCGGAAACATCCCCATGAGTCCGTGTCTTCTGAGTGCTCTGTCTCTTGGCCGACCCTTGCGAAGGATCATGCGAGACTGGCAGCGGTCCCTTGGTCGCTCCTTGCAAAGGACCATGCGAGACGGGGTTGACTCTCCCGGCCATCGTTATGAGAGGGCTAACGGGCCTGAGTCCAGTGTCCAGCGTGAAGAGGGCCCCACAATCTCAGTGGTCGCTCGGGGGCACGGAGATGTGGGGGGAGCGGGGGTTACAGTCACTGACCTGTCACTGTCCAACGGCGCGGTAGAAACTGTAGCCGCTGGGTGGCCCGCCGATAAAAGTCCCACAGCTGAGACCACTTCTGCTCCTTCCACGTAGAGCACTTAGGGCAGGTACGGGACAAGGAGCAGCCGGAACAGAGAAGACACAGCGTATGCGAGTCCGTCGGCCACTGGAATCCTTTACATCTCCTACAGGTGCAACACAAAGCAGAAGCTATGAAAGCAACTGCGCGGGGCCCCAACGAAGGCCCCGTGCAAAGGACTCACCTCCCAGTCTGAGGGCTAAGCCCAGTCTTAACTGAAAAAATTCGACAAATTTCCACGGGATATACCGACGGTTCCGTAAACAGCCCATTTACTCGTAGGCATAACCCGCCATCTTCTTAGCCACTAGCGAAACCTGAGACGAAGTATAGCCGAATAATTAATGGCTGAAGCCGGTGAACCGTTCCCGGTGAAGCTAAGGGTAAGACTGACGGGAATGCACAGCTCACGTGACCGGATGGACGGGTCACTTGGATACAACTCTCTGAGTTCTGGCCCTTGTCGTGTAGGTACACACTAAGGGTCTTAGGCTGAAATCGGGTAAGTTCTGGAAATCGTCTATTGCAACAAATACATTTCCTGAGGCAATTTTTATTCCTTACCCCCTTGTGCATGCTGCCATCAGTACTGTGAATAGTAATGGTGCATGCATGCACAAGGAGGTTAAAGTGAAATGTGTGTGTGTTCTTGCCTTGCCCATGAGGAAGTAGACAAGGGACTCTGATGGGATGATCTGCTTCAGCTCTTCCAGCTCTTCTAAAGCCTCCTGTAACAGTGACATCAACATGTTAACTTGACTTGCACAAGTAAGTAAAATTGCATACATTTTCATGGTCACATGCTCCAAGTGGGTGAAGTGAAGAATAAAACTGACCTATACTGTGGTCCTGGTTAAAAAAAAAATCAGAAGCAACCTGACAGTCTTATGGCTTGAAAGCAGTTTTGTAAATCCCATTTTGATGACGATTACAACTGGAAAGCAAAATTTGTCAGGCACTAGCAAAACAAACTGGTGCCAACTGGATGCAATGCTGAAAAAATGAATTTTTCCTCTAAAATGTATTTTTTCGAAAAATACTTACCGATGACAAGACTATTTGGAAGTGTCTACTACTTACTCAATTTTAGTCTAAGAACCTGTTGCGTTACCACACAACCCGGGAGGCACTCGGGAACCCCTAGAGGGGACGAGAGTTGTCTCCCGTTACTGCCCATCCGGTTCCGAGTCACGAGGTGACCAACCAGTCGGAATACTTAGCTCACCAGTGGCAAGCGGGGCAGGTGGGAGTTAGTTAGTTATTTGGGTTTAACGCCGAGCAGGCGACTAAGGCCATCTCACGGCGGGATGGGTAAAAATCTGGTCAGCCAGACTAAAAGCAAGGTCTTAAAACAAGATGTAAATATAGATTAAAAATCTCAGGCTAAAATGTCGCACGTCTTGAAAAGAAACGTCTACAGACTCTCAAAAAGGGCAAATTAAAAAAAATTCACATAGTCTATGAATGCTCAGATCTCGTTAAAAATATTGCATTCTCTCAAAAAAATTGAAGATTTTGTCCGGGGGAACATCCCGGAACAAAATCTTCAAGGAGTCTGCTGTGAAGTGTTTATATCTGGTGTCAATTAGGTCAGCACAATACAGCAAAAAGTGTCAAACAGAAAACTGCTCATCACAGGCAAAACACCATGGACGCTCATCCTGTTTAAGTAAGTAAGAGTGCGTAACATACGTGTGCCCGATGTGGAGCCGAGCAAGGACAGTCTCCTCACGGCGGCTGCCGCAGCGGAAAGGTAGACTGTCAGACAACTTAGGAAGAGCTTCATGAAGCTTGTTCCCTTCCTCTTTGTCCCATTCGGACTGCCACTCACGGGCTATGTACGCACTAATCACAGGTTTAAAATCACTATAGACAGTCTGTGTGTCAGGGACAGGGTCACTGCGGGCACTGTTGGCAGCAGAATCTGCGATTCTGTTGCCTTCGATGCCCACATGGCCTGGGACCCAAATAAAAATGATGTCATAATATTCCTTCATCAAGTCTGCGTAGAGCTCTCTAATCGGCACCAGCAGTGGATGGTCTGTTCCCGCGCCCTGAAGGGCCTGCAGGGCAGAAAGAGAGTCAGACAGAATCAGGAAGTTCCTTTCCCGAGACTGATAGGCATGCTTGAGTGCCAGCAGAATTGCCTGCAGTTCTGCACTAAATACAGAGGAATGGTCAGGGAGACGGAGCTTAAATGGGCGTTTAGGATGGCGAGAGGACACTGCAGCCGCAGCCACCCTCCCATCCTCAGACTTGCACCCATCCGTATAAAGACGACAATAGCCAGGAAAAATTGAAAGGAGTTCATTGAGGCTCTGTTGGTATATGGCTGGTGGAGTACAATCCTTCTTGTGGGCGGTCAAGTCCAGCAAGATGTCAGGAACTGGTAGTAGCCAGGGTGGAGTGACCTGTTGCAGAGATTCCGAAACTTTGTCCAGGTCCACTCCGGCCGCCTGCAGATGAGGTCGGACACGGAAGGAAAGTGGACGGACAGCTCCCGGATGGGCATCGTAAATCTCTGCAAACGACGGGTTAAAAACACAATCATAGGCAGGATTGTCTGGATGGGCCTTCAGCTTCAGAACGTAGCTGAGCATGAGGCAGATGCGGCGGAGCCTGAGAGAAGGCTCCCCTGCCTCTGCATACAGACTAGGAACTGGAGATGTCCTGAAGGCTCCCAGACATATGCGCAGACCTTGATGGTGAATTGTGTTCAGACGCTGTAGAACAGACTTGGAAGCCGAGCCATACACCACAGAGCCGTAATCCAGTTTGGACCGAACAAGGGCCCAGTACAGTCGAAGTAAGACAATGCGGTCTGCACCCCAGTCAGTACGACCGACACGAAGAATGTCGAGGGCCTTCCGACAAGAGGTTCTAAGGTAGTTAACATGGTTGCAGAAGGTCAATCTTTTGTCAAAGACAACCCCCAAAAACTTTGCCTCTTCGGCCACCTTAATTGGCACTCCAGCAATGCTCAGGCTAGGTTCTTGAAAAAATTTCGTCTGGTTAGTAACATGCACACAGACTGTCTTGGAGGGCGAGAACCTGAATCCATTGAGAGACACCCACCCCTGGATGCGATCAACGCACAGCTGCAAGCGCCTCTCAAGGGACGCAAGTCCTCAACCTCGTGCACACAAAGCAAAGTCGTCCACAAACAAAGAGCATTCAGAATCATCCTTGACGGCCTTTACAATGTTATTTATTTTAATGCTAAATAAAACAGGAGATAGAATACTGCCCTGCGGGACACCCATCTCCTGTTCAAAGGAGTCAGAGAGGGTGGAGTCCACACGGACATGGAACGACCTGTTGGACAAAAAATTGTGAATAAAAACGGGCAGATGCCCTTTAAAACCCATGTCCGACAAATCAGACATTATACCATGCTTCCAGGTAGTGTCATATGCCTTTTCAAGATCAAAGAAAATTGCATAGACATGCTGCTTGTTGACAAAAGCATCTCGGATAAAAGACTCAAAGCGAACTAGATGGTCAGTTGTACTACGGAAGCGCCGGAAACCGCACTGGAGGTCTGTGATGAGACCCTGTGACTCAAGATGCCACACCAGTCGGACGTTGACCAAGCGTTCCATAGTTTTACATAAACATGATGTCAAAGCTATTGGCCGGTAGTTGCCCGGGTCGGAAGGATCCTTACCCGGCTTGGGAATTGGCACAACTACAGCCTGGCGCCAAGATGGCGGAAAAAAAACGGTTATCCAGATATGGTTAAAGGCCTTGAGAAGTACAAGGAGTGAATCCTCAGGCAGATGTGTTAGGAGCTGATAGTGGATGGTATCTAATCCAGCAGCAGAGTCAGTACATTTCTGCATGGCTTGCTGCAATTCTGAAAACGTAAAAGGGGCATTATAGTCTTCCGAGTTATCCGATATAAAATCACAAGTACAGGATTCTCGCTTCTCCTTCTCTCTCTGGAAGAAAGGTGAATAATGTTCTGTTGAAGAATTATGGGCAATGGTGGAGGCAAGCAAATTGGCCACAGCCTTTCTATCTGTGACCGAACTGGCACCATCTCTAAGATGGCCGACAGAAGCCGAGCCACCCCTGCCCCTAATTCTTCGAACAGCCTTCCAGACTTTTTGGGATGGAGTCCTAGAAGATAAAGATGAGACGAAGCATCTCCAGGAAGCACGGCGTTCGTGTTTAAAAATGTAACGGGCTTTCGCCCGCTGTCTTTTAAATGTTAAAATATTTGCTTGCGACGGATTACGAAAAGCACGTCGCTGAGCAGATTTGCGCATTGTTTGGGCCTTGCGGCACTCTTCATTAAACCATGGTACTCTCGGCTTCCGATGGAGTGATGTGGAAGTTCTAGGGATGGTTTCACCTGCAACCTCCAACAAAATAGAAGTAAAACAAGAAACAGGTTCTTCAGCTGACATGACCACCTCCTCTGTAAGACGAGACTGACAGAGAGAGGCGAACAGAGACCAGTTAGCTTTCTTGAGATTCCAGCGCCCCACCGGCGGATCCTCCCCACAGCTGACCGATGACAGGACTACTGGGAAGTGGTCACTACCACACAAGTCGTCGTGAACCTTCCAGTCAAAGTCCAGCATGAGAGAAGGATCACACACAGTGAGGTCTAGAACAGAACTAGATCCTGACTAGGGAGACGGACCTCCCTACCACCTCGTTTGGAAATGAAGCGCCTGACGTAGGTCACCCCCTGTGACTTAAGGTTCCGTACAAGTTCATCTTCAGACAGTTCGGCCAATGCTTGATCTTTAATCACTCCTCTAGAAGAATTCATCGTTTTGTGGGGAGTGACCTCCACTGGAGTGTCTCCGATGGAGGAGAGCCTCAGTAGCCCATTGGAGTGTGCCCGGGTACGGCACTCTACCAGCAAGTCACCAGACCTGAGGCGCTGGGCTTCAGGCCTGCCAACATGGCTCCTGAGGGTCTCCCCTACCAGGAAAGGGTGCAGCTTGGAAACAGGCTTCTCTTTAACTTTGCTGTGGATAATGAGAAAGCGAGGCCAGGCGGCCGACGCCTGAGGCGTCGCTTCCTCACAGTCAGAGTCACTATCGTTCTCAATGACAATGTCGGCGGCGATGTGCCGCTTTGGTGCCAGTTTTGGTTTTTTAATTTTTTCCATATTATTATAGTAGAGATATTCATCCCCCGGGGGTCCCCGCCCGCCACCGAGCCCAACAAGGGAAAGTGCAACTGTCTGCGGGTCTCCAGCTGACGCACAATGGAGACTGCCCGAAAAGATATACTCAATGGGGTAAGCCCGATTGAACCGTTTAAGCCACCGCCTTCTATCACACTGCTGAATGCAGGGGAATACTGGTGTAAGGCACCTAATCAGCAGCAGAGGCTATAGCATGGTGCTCCGTATAGCAACCCACGTGTCAACAGTGGGATAGGGCTCAAAGTGACAAGAGCCGATTGACTAGGCCGGTCGACTACCCTCCCGTTTAGGCAGAAGTCAAGGCCAAAGTGGAGTGTTTCAGCCACCAGGATCCTCTTCTCCCCCGACAGGGGTCTCCAAGCATGGCAAACACTTGGGATCCAAAGGACCAAAAGCTCACGCGTATTTTTAAGGACCAATCCAACATGGTAAAACCTGGGTAAGCACAGCTCCTTAAAAACCGGACCAGTGAAAAAGACTGAACAACATATCTGCTGACATCAAGTCCTAATCCTGGACAAAGATGGCACCCCTCTGCTAGCCCACTCAGTCAGGGACTACCCACCCACGCCACATGGAGGCCGGTGCCCAGTGGGCGGTCACTGCTCCGGAGGAGGGGGGGCGCCTCGACTGGAGAAGGATCACACACTGGTGCCGGGGGCTCGTGCCTGTAAAATCTCCATAAATGTGACCAGCGCAGCTCAGGCCAGGTGGAGCAGGTGTCGCAAGCGTGGTCGGAGGAGCATCCGGCGCAGGGGCGACAGACCTTGTGCTTGTCGGACGGCCATGAAACTCACCGCACTGCGTGCAGGTCAGTACCTGGCAACTGCAACACAAATCACCCATGGAGGCCCGCAGGCGAGGAGGGCACATGGTGCCCCGCTCAGCTAATGCGAGCCTTCAACGCATAGTGGCACAAAAAAGGTACAAGCATGCAATTAAGCGCCTGGCCCTGCAACACCTATCAACATGAAGGCCAGTGGGTGCAGGCACGTGGGGCCCCACCGAGCATTCGTCACATAATGGTAAGACAAGGTACAAGCAGGCAGGTAAAGGTTTCCCTACACGGAGAAACGAACTGCACAAGAAACGAAACATTTTCATTGCATCGAAATGCCTCCTCCGCACACGTAGAAACGCGGTGGTAAAAAGTCATTTTGATTGGTACAGGGGAAGTAAGTCTTCACTGACACATGCTCTGGTTTGTGTCGGTGGATATCGGGTCATATTTCTGACTATTGACATTTAAAAACTAAACATATAAGACATGTGTGCCTTCACTTACACAATTAAAGTGAAATTACGACCATATCGAATAAACGTTAGCGCTTTTGAATGCGTAAACAGGGCTTGTTCAAGTGAATCGAGGATGCCGCGGTCTCGAAGCGATAGCCGCCATATTGTAGGCGGATTAGCAGAGCAGCCGATGAAAGTGGGGTTCAGAAAACTGACGGCCTAAAATCATATTTTGGTGGTACTTTAGTGATGATACTTGATAGATTCCATTTCGAAAATTATTTCTCCGCTTCAAGTTAAATCTTACAGAATCGTGCGTCACATCACGCAATTCTAGCCATAATAGACCTGACTCAACGGCATCGCTTTACCGTTGCTATCTTCAGTGTTTGGGCTTGAATGACGTCAGATTGGCAGTGGACAACGCTGATTGGGCAACGGTATAAATGTTTCGGCGAAACGTTTCGCAAAATAGAGACAGGTTCTATTTCGTGAAATGTGTCGTTTCGCATTTCGTGAAACGGTGAAATGTTGGAGAAATGTTTGAAATGCGGACATTTCGACGAAATGTTTCATTTCGTTTCTCCGTCTGAGGAAGCCTTAAGCGCCTGGTACTGCAACACCTATCAACATGAAAGGCGAGTGGGCGCGGACCTGTGGGGCCCTGCCCAGCTACAGCGAGCATTTGACGCATAAAGGTACAACCAAGGTACAAGCATGCAGGTAAGCGCCCGGTACTGCAACACCTATCAACACAAGAGGCAAGTGGGCACGGGCACATGGGGCCCCGCAAAGCTAAGGCGAGCATTCGACGCATAATGGTATAACAAAGGTACAAGCCAGCCGGTAAGCGACTGTTCCTGCAACACCTATCAGCCTGAAAGGCGAGCAGGTGCGGACACGTGGGGCCCCGCCAAGCTAAGTCGAGCGTTCGGCGCGAAAAAGTACAATGAAGGTACGATGCAAGGAAGTGCCTCTGCTCGAAATCGGCACCCAACCCGGGGACCGGCCGAGGGCTAGTACATCTATCTTACCTCTCAGTAGAAGCGGGGACGGGGGGAGGAACCTCCAATACCACCCTCAGCGCGCTCAGGCGGGCGGTGTCCCAGCAAGTCAGCGCCGTGGAGTCCACGCAACTCAGGAAGGCGCAGAAGAGGAAAGCAGCAGAACACTCAGGCGACGAAGCAGATCCACAAGGCACATGCAGGGTCAGCGCAAGCAGATAGTCCAAAAACAAGAAGTCCAGAAGATCGGCGAACGAACCGGTCGCATCAAGCACAGTCAAAGTCCATAGGCTAGCAAACAAGTCTGCATGGCGTGAGCTAAGCAGCATGACTGGTTGGTCACCTCGTGACTCGGAACCGGATGGGCAGTAACGGGAGACAACTCTCGGCCCCTCTAGGGGTTCCCTGAGTGCCTCCCAGTTGTGTGGTAACACAAAAAGTTCTTAGGCTAAAATTGAGTAAGTAGTAGACACTTCCATATAGTCATGTCATCGGTAAAAATGGCCAGTACTTAACCTGTATCACTGAGGCTAAAAGCTTCAAATTTGTACACTGTCATATGCAAGCTGCATTATAGTACTTACAGATAAAGATATAGACCAATGGCTTTAGTTCAAGGGTGGTGCCAGAATAGCTTGGTGCCTAGAGGCGCCATGCTATTCTGGCACTACCATTGAACTATTTTAGTCAAACTTATTTCACACACTGGTGTATTCTGAATGATAAGGGTTAAAGCGCAGGAGACATTGTAAGTAAAATGTATGGCTCACTTTATGTTTGTCACAGGCCAGTAGTATGGAAGCCTTGTGAAACTTGCACAGAGGGTTTCTGGGCTCCATAGTGATGGCTTTGTTCAGTGTCACCAGTGCCAGCTCCGTCTTTTTCTGGGCATGCTGGGCCTGCAACACAAACATTACAGTGATTAACCCATTACATCCTGAGGCTATTTTTTTTTAAAATTTGCTTATTGAAATATTAATAATGCATAGCATTTATATGGCGCATTTCTCATATTTATAATATAACTCAATGCGCAGAATGTAGCCGCGAACTGAACCCAACAAGCACGCTCACGTGAATCACACGCATTCACTCACACACTGTACGTAAACACAGAACATTCACGTGGTGCTAAGGGCAAGCTCAAGCGAGCTACACGGTATTTGGAAATCGTTTTGTATTTGAAATTTTATTAAGTTGGCTGAAACTGATACCAAAGTGGAGGGGGAGGAAGAGCCGGAGTACCCGGAGAAAGAACCCCCGACGGTCCGCCCGAATTAACGGTGACACTTACTAGAGGAGAAAAATCCGACGCCGGAACCCGGAATCGAACCTTGCACCTTTAGCATTGGTGGCAGGCGCCTTAACCACTGCGCCACGGACCGCCCGGCTACACTACAGATTAGGAGATAGAAGAACTGGTTTAGTTCAAGGGTGGTGCCAGAATAGCATGGCGCCTGAGGCGCCAAGCTCAGGCGCCAAGCTATTCTGGCACCACCCTTGAACTATCAGTCAAATTTATTTTAAGCAACGGGTGTATCAGGATGAAAAGGGTTAATACAACAATCGTTACATTACAAACAATGTTCCTCGCAAAGGTTGCTAACTGTGACAGGTCACAAAAAAATAAAAAGCATGCACGCTGCCGCTCGAGAGTACAAATTAGAAGCCAGCCATTTTGTCAAGCCCAATACTTGATAGGGCTCACCCTGGACATCGACTGACCAAAATAACTGAACAGCAAAACCTCTCAGTAAATAGCTGGATGTCTGAGCTAAGGTACATTTGTGAGACATAGTATCATACCGCTGACAAATGTTTTTCCTGATCTGAGAAAAGCTGAAAGCAAGGTTCATGAAAAAAAACTGGTACTGACCACCCCAACATGACAGATGAGGGCAGAGCTCTGTGGGTTGATGGTCAGTGCCCGTCGGAAGTGCACCTCAGCCAAGTTAAACTTCTCCTGTTTGTAATAGATCATCCCCACTCCGTACCTGCCACAACACATACATCTCTTTAACCCATTCAGCCCTGACGCACTACAGCAGGAGATGGGTCAACCATGATAACTCAAGGGTAGTGCCAGATTAGCTTGGCACCTGTCGGCACCAAGCTAATCTGGCACTGCCCTTGAATTATCATGGTCGATCCATTTCCTGCAACTGGTGCATAGTCATCAGATGATGCCTCCAAAATTTGGGAAATACGACCGTCGGCCTGAATTAGTTATAAGCAATCCAGACCAAAAAGGTGACTGCCAAGCGCGTAAAATGCAAAGAAGTACCCAACGAAGAAAGAAACACACTTTATTAATTTAAGTAGCAGCTAATATCTCTGTTTGTCTATTTTGACAAAGGGTATTTACCTGAAATATTAATAAATTGTGTTGTACCCATCTTTTCTAAGCGAGTTTCTTTCTCCGTTGGGTACTTCTTTGAATGAGTTAACATATAGCATGACAATTTTACAAACATATATATATCCTTTGAAAAATACCTAAAGATAGCATGTTAATACACTAAAGCCAAAAGGGTGAAAATTCAGTTTGAAGGCTGCATGCCAGTTTAGGAGACTGACTGAACATAACAGTTTAAGGGGGGTGCCAGAGAAGCTCGACATCTGGCGGGCCCAAACTATTTTTGGCATCACCCTTTAACAATCACAGTCAACACTACATCAGAGCGTATTTAATGAGTTAAATGTAATTTTTTTAAATGCCTACTGATGGCATTACCTTAAGCAGGTTAACTAAGCTATCCTTTCATTTCTAAAAGAAATGCTATGAGCAAGTCAAGTGCACGTTTTGAGTAAATCAATTTGAGTGTGAAATAATAATGTCTGCAGCAGACCACATTCACACTTCCAACCGAATACACGTCAAAATCTCTGCACCAGTATGGTTTCTTATCACACTTTAAAGGACCATTACGCATAAATCTGAAGACACATTTCAGCACCATTTTTGTTTGTTATGCCTTGTCGACACACCTAATGACCTTTAACAGCAGTTGGGGCACGCAACCAAAAGCACATGCGTACTCGCACTTATTTATTCTGCGCAGCCGTTAGCGTGTCAAACTATTTTTACCTGTTTCTTGCACCGATAGCGTTGTATTTCTAAAATGGAGTGGAGTCATAGTCAGCTTACTCGATATAAAGATGATGTGTGCTGAACTTGACTGTCCTGTGTCTAAATGAACCATAGCTAGACCTGCGTGCAGCGTTTCATAGCCATCTGTTACAAAAGTGAATCTGTGAACAGTTACAGTGGTAGTGGGCCTTTAACCCATATCATTCGGAATACGCCAGTGTGTGAAATACTTACTTACTTACGCCTGTCACCCCTACCCGGGTATAGGCCGTCGACGAGAGACCTCCAGCAACTCCTGTCCTGTGCTTCTTCTTCGATTCTACTCCAGGTGGTTCCCAGTCTCTTGATGTCTGCTTGGAGGTCTCGACGCCAGGAGTTTCTCGGCCTACCTCTTTTCCTCTTTCCCTGGGGGTTCCATGACAATGCCTGCCTAGTGATACTGGAAGCTGGCTTTCTCAGACTGTGACCAATCTATCCCCATCTTCTTCGCCCAATTTCATTCTCTGCTGTTATCTGCTCTGTTCTGTCCCAGAGTCTGACGTTGCTGATCTTCTCTGGCCAGTGGATTTTCAAAATTCTTCTAAGGCAACTGTTCATGAAGGTCTGTACTCTGTTGACTGTGGTTTTTGTCAATCTCCAAGTCTCTGCTCCATATAGGAGAACTACTTTTACATTGGAGTTGAAAATCCGGACTTTGGTGTGTTGTGACAGCTCTCTGGAGCTCCACACTTTTTTCAGCTGGAGAAAGGCTGCTCTGGCTTTACCGATTCGTGCTCTGACATCTGCATCAGTGCCGCCTTTTTTGTCTATGATGCTCCCGAGATAGGTGAAGGACTCCACCTCCTCCAACGGGGTGCCAGCAAGCAAGACTGGTTCTTCCCTGGTTGCGTTCAGCCTCATTGTCTTTGTTTTCTGTTTGTGAATGGTGAGGCCCACTTGGGACGAGATGTCAGCAAGCCTCGTGGTCTTGTCCTGCATTTGTTGTTGAGTGTGGGACAGTAATGCCAAGTCTGCAAAATCGAGGTCGTCAAGCTGTGTCCACAGTGTCCACTGTATTCCACTTCGTCTGTGCTCTGTGGTCATCTTCATGACCCAGTCTATGGCCAGTAGGAAGAGGAACGGAGACAGCAGACACCCCTGCCTGACACAGGTTCTGACCTGGAGCTCCCTGGTGAACTGCCCTTCGTGGATCACGCGACATGTCATGCCATCGTAGCTGCTCTTGATCAGGTGGACGAGCTTTGTGGGTACACCGTAGTGTCGTAGGAGTTTCCACAGAGTCTCTCGGTCCACGCTGTCAAATGCTTTCTCATAATCCACAAAGTTGACGTACAGCGGGGAGCTCCACTCCAGAGACTGTTCCACGATGATGCGGAGAGTGGCGATCTGGTCTGTACATGATCGGTTCTTCCTTAATCCTGCTTGCTGGTCTCTCAGCTGGGGGTCAACGGAGCTCTTCATTCTCTCCAGGATGATCCTGTTGAAGACCTTTCCTGGTACTGACAGCAAGGTGATTCCTCTGTAGTTGGAACACTTGCTGAGGTCGCCTTTCTTGGGAATCTTGATTAGGTACCCCTCCTTCCAGTCAGCCGGCATCACCTCCTCTTCCCAGATCTTTCCAAACAGTGGGTACAGCATCTCCACTGTTGTCTCTAGGTCTGCTTTCAGAGACTCCGCTGGGATGCCATCTGGGCCTGCTGCTTTGCCGTTCTTCAAGAATGCCACTGCTCTTCTGATCTCTTCCCGGCTGGGTCTGTCACAGCTGATGGGTAGGTCGGTCTCTGCCGGCTGGATGTCTGGGGGGGGGGTCGGGTGGGCTAGGTCTGTTCAGTAACTCTTCAAAATACTCGGCACATCTCTCGAGTTGGTCTGCTCTGTCTGCAATAGGCTTGCCTTCTTTGTCTTTTACTGGTCTTTCTGTATGGACATACTTGCCTGACAGTCTTCTGGTAATGTCGTAGAGCTGTTTCATGTTGCCGCTGCCTGCTGCCTTTTCTGCCTCTGCTGCCAGGCTGTCTGTGTAGGCCCTCTTGTCTGCCCTGATACTACTCTTCACCTCGCGGTTGGCTTCCGAGTATTCCCCCTGTGCCCTTACTTTGGCTGCTCTCGTGCGACTGTTGTTGACAGCTGCTTTCTTCTGCTTCCTCACTTCTATCTTCTTCAAGGTCTGTGCCGACAGCCAGTCCTTGTGATGGTGTTTCCTGAACCCTACAGTGTCTTTGCAGGTTGAGTTCAGCGCCTCTCTGCCTTCCACTGCTGCTCTGTGGCGACCGCCTCCTCTTCATTTACTAGCTCCTGTAGCGCTTGAAACCGGTTGGACAGCACCAGTTTGAACTCTTCTCTAACTCCAGTTTCTCTCAGGAGGCCTACATTATAGCGCTGTCTTCTTGTTGTCTCTGTGCGGCTTTTCTTTAGCTTGAGCTTCATTCTTAAGGTAAGCAGATGGTGGTCGGAGGCGACATCTGCTCTCCTCCTCACTTGAACATCTTGAAGGGATCTTCTAAATTTCTTGCTAATGCAGATATGGTCTATTTGGTTCTCAGTTGTATGGTCAGGTGAGACCCAAGTTGCTTTGTGTATTCTTCTGTGTGGGAAGATGCTGCCTCCAATGACAAGTCGGTTTAGAGCACAAAAGTCTACAAACCTCTCCCCGTTCTCACTCATCTCTGAGCCTAGTCCCTGTATCCCCATCACCTCTTCGTATCCGGTGTTGTCTTCATCTATTTTGGCATTAAAATCGCCCATGACGATGGTGATGTCTCGCTCCGCACATTTGTCCAAGGCACTCTGGAGTCGGTCGTAGAACTCTTGTTTTTCTTCCTCGTCACTGTCATTAGTGGGCGCATAACACTGGATGACGTTCAGCTTGAGCTTTTTCTTGGTTAGTGTATGAAATAAGTTTGACTAAAATAGTTCAAGGGTAGTGCCAGAATAGCTTGGCACCTCTAGGCGCCAAGCTATTCTGGCACCACCCTTGAATTAAATCCATTTGTCTGTATCCTTATCTGAAAGTACTATAATGTAGCTTGCAAATGGCAGTGTACAAATTTGAAGCTTTTAGCCGCAGTATGATATGGGCTAAATACCCGGCGGCTTGTGATGACAGTCGCGAAACCGACTCATAAATGTGACTGATCAGCTTCGTAGCCAGTGTTGCCGAGCCTCGTCATTATTTCTCGGTTAGTTTCATTGTCAGTTGTAGTGTGACAACCAGCCAAAACTGAGTGTATTTACCGTGTACCGTGCCTCAGCCGGATTTGTTCGAGTTGTACTGAGCTATTCTCACTACCCTTGAACTAAAGCCATTGGTTTATATCCTTATCTGTAAGTACTTCAACATAGCTTGCATATGGCAGTGTACAAATTTGAAGCTTTTAGCCTCAGTATGATATGGGTTCATTACAGCCTGACTAAACCCAGATGATTGCTTCACCCTGCAGCTGACCTCTGCCTACAAGACTGTATAGGTACTGTTGAAGACAGCTGCATGACCCTGCTGAGGTTACTACTCACCACGCATTGTAATGGCGACCGTCAACACGCAGAGCATTGCGGAAGCATGCCAAGGCTTTGTCCAGTTCCTCAATCAACACATACTCATGGGCCAGCAGTGTGTAGGCATAGGCATAGTCAGGGTCAACCTGTGGACAGATATTATGTTACTGTTCTTTTTCCTGCAGTCATTACTAAAATGAATTTTTTTTCTAAAATGTATTTTTTTGAAAAATACTTACCGATGGCATTACTATCTGGGAATACACTCTATTGCCTATAGATTTCAGCAAAATTGTGTGTAGCACACAACTGGGGAGGAGACACCGGGGATCCAAGCACTATGACCCCGGGTGGCCTCCCCTTACTACCCTATCCCGGCGAGCACAGGGCGACCTCGTCAGTTTCACACATAGCCACAAGAGGCAAGCGGGGCAGGCGGGAGGGCCATTCGAGTAATGCCATCGGTAAGTATTTTTCAAAAAAATACATTTTAGAAAAAAAATTCATTTGTTTTTTCAAAATACATTACCGATGGCATTACTATCTGGGAGAATGGCGAACAGGCGGAGGGTGCCGTATCTAACCACAACCCAACCACTCCGCCGGCCCCCTCGAGAGAGAACTCCCGACGATTTCAGCTATGATGTGCCTAAGACGCCAGCAGCGCTCGGAGGGAGTGCTGGGCCGCGGAGATGTCGCCCACCCGTGCCAGGGAGTCACGTCAGCCGGATAGGTCTCTTAAGGTAGAAGCGTGCGAAAGTGGAGTCTGAGCGCCAGCCACCCGCTGCCAAAATATCTTTGACCGAGCAGTTGCGGTCCAGGGCTAGACTGGTGGCTACTGCTCTCACTTCATGCGCCCGGATTTGTAAAGGCTCAGCGCCGCGTGGGGAGAGGTCTAGGTAGTCTGACCTAATCACCCACCGCAGCCAGGATGACACGATCTGGGCCGAGATGTGGCGTCTGCCCGCGGACAAGGTAAGAAGAGGCGCGAGCGCCCCCGGCGCTGCGGCTGAGAGCGGCGCAGGTAAATCTTTAGCGCCCGCACTGGGTCCTGTTGCCGCGATCCAGGGGAGAGGTCCGCTCCACGGAGGGGCCGTATCGTTAGCACCTGAGGAGCCGCCGCGGGGAGCGGTTCTTGGCCAGGAAGGACGGATCGGAGAGCCTCTGCGCAGAGCCGTCGGAACGAACCGCAAACAGGCTGGGAGCATCGAGAGCGCGTGAAGCTCGCTGACTCGGGACGCTGTAACGAGAGCCAGAAGGAAACAGGTTTTCCGGGTCAAGTCTGAGAACCGAGCCAAGGGGAGGGGCTCAACCGGTCCGTATTCAACCACGTCAGTACCCAGGCAAGATCCCACCGGGGTACTAGGGAACGTGAAACCGGACGTCGGAGTTCAAAGTGAGCCAGAAATTCGACAGATCCTTGCAGGCGCCTGGGTCCGGAAGACACCGGTGACGGTAGATGTCCGCGAACGTAGCGCGGTAGCCCTTGATGGCGACCGGGGCTAAGCCCCGGTCGTCGAAGAGCCACAGGAAGAACTCCGCCAGTTGGTGGGAGGCTAGGTTAGTGGGAGGGTGCCCATGGGAGGTGCACCAGGTCTGAAAGACCCTCCACGTGCCTTCGTACACCTTCCTTGTAGAGAGTCTGCGGGCTGCTGCAATTGCCGCCACTGCTGCATCCGAGAACCTCTAGCGGCGCGGGCGTGCCGGACAACCTCCAAGCGTGTAGGCGGAGGCGTACGGGGCACGGATGGAAAAGCCGCTGACGGGGCTGCTTGAGCATCGTGGAAGGGGTAGGAAGCTCCAGAGGAGGGTCCGTCGCAAGCGCGAGGAGGTCCGTGGTCCAGCTCTTGGTCCAGTTGAAGGGGGCCACCAGCAGGAGGACCGCCGAGCATCCCAGAAGCTTCCGCAGTACCTTCGGAACGAGGACTGCCGGGGGGTAGGCGTAAGCAATCCGGCCGACCCAAGGAATGGGGAGCGCGTCCACTGCCCAAACGAGTGGATCCAGGACTGGCGAGACGTAGACCGGGAGCTGGCTGCTTCATCTGGTGGCAAACAGATCCACTAGCGGCGTTTCCCAATGAGAGCAGAGCAGGCGAAAAATATCCGGGCGTAGGGACCGCTCCGTGTGGAGCAACTGTCCGCGACGAGACAGGGCGTCCGCCTTCACGATGAGGTGGCCAGGGATGTGGCGGGCTCGTAGGGCAATGCCTCGATCCCTGCACCAGAGGCGAAGGTGGCACCGAAGAATGCAAAGGGAGGGCGAGTGAGTGCCACCCTGATTCTGTATGTAAGCCACCACTGTCGAGTTGTCGGAGAGCACGAGGACGTCCTGATTGGCCAAGGTCTCCTGCCAACGTCGAATGCCAATCCAACTGCCTTCAGCTCCAGCCAGTTGACGTGATTCCCGAACAGCTCCCGAAGCCAACGCCCGAGGCCGAGAGAAATCCGGTAACAGGTGCGCGCCCCAGCCGGCCTGGCTCGCCTCTGTACAGAGAGACCACCGAGGCGGCGGGGAGTGTAGGGCACCCCCGAAGCCAGCCAAGCGAGGTCCGCCCACCTCTCGAGGTGAGGACGAGCCCGAGGCGTGACAGGTACTAGATCCAACAGAGCGCCCGAGGGTCGCCAGTGAAGAAGGAGACGTAGCTGGAGAGGCCGAGCATAAAGTCTGCCCAAGGGAAGCAGGTCCGCAGCCGCCCTGAGGAGGCCCAGGAGTTGAAGCCAGACCCTGGCGGTGAAGGAGGATCCCATCCCCATCGAAGTCGCTAAGTCGACTATCTTCTGTCGCCTGGCCAGAGGCAGGCGGGCAAGGTTGAGGTCGGTCAGGAATTCCATCCCCCGATGTAGAAACCGTCGAGAGGGAGAAGAACGGATTTCCCCAATGAGTAGGAAACCTAGACGACGCAGAAGGGAAAGCAGGGCATCCCTGTCCGTCTGGAGGCTGCGGAGACCAAGTTGCGCAGTAGAAGGTCGTCCAAGTAATTGGAGGCCGGGCTCAAGGAGCGCTGACGGAAATTGGCTATCACGGCGTCGAGCAGTCTTGTAAACCCCCACGGACTGATGTTGAGGCCGAAAGGAAGGGCGCAGAACTGGTAGACGATCCCCCCAAGTCAAACCGAAGGTACCGGCGAAACGACGGATGAATCGGGACGTGCAGATAGGCGTCTGACAGATCGAGGCTGATCGCAAAGTCCATCGGCCGGAGGGCCGCACGGAGTGTCCTGGCCGTCTCCATCCTGAATCGAGGGGCCAAGCCATCCTGAATCGAGGCCAAGCCATCCTGAATCGAGGCCAAGCTGATAAGTCGATAACTGGACGCCACTTGCCGCCTGGTTTGGGAGCTAGAAGAGTCGGCTGTAGAACGCCGGAGAGTCCTGCCGCAAAACCACCTCTGTCGCCGCTTTGGTGAGGAGGGTCGCCACTTCCCCGCGCAGAGCGTCCGCCTGTGTGCCGTCGAGCGGTTCCTGGGTCCACATGGGTGCTCAGCGAAGAGGCGGAGGCGACAGGAACGAAAGTTGCAGGCCTGCGGGAACGGTGGAAAGAATCCAGGGGTCGTCCGGGAACAGCGATCTCCAAGATCGCTGAAGAGCGACAGCCGCCCGCCGACGGGAGGCCCGATTAATGAGGCGGGGGCGGAGGCGGGGGCGAGTCAGAGAGCCCGACCGCGGCCCGATCTACGGGCACCGCGGGGCCAAGAAGGGCGAGGGGCGGGGCCGGCCTGAGTAGCCTGGAATGGACGGGCCCGACCTCATGAAGATCCGACTGTAGAGAAGGAGGGCCTGAAAGACCGCTGGGCACGACCCCCGCCGTGCGGGGGGCGCGAAAGCGGGTCGAGGCTGGGTTAGATGCAGGCTTGGGCCACAAGTCCTTGGAAGATTCCTTAAAGGTGTGCCAAGTGTCGCCGAACAGCTGAGGACCCCCTAAGGGGGCGTGACGGAGCTGGGTCTTCACTGACAAGGGAAGGTCCGAGCAGAGGCGCAAAAGGGTATCCCTCCTCCAGAGGTCGCATTTGGCAGCCGCTGCCCTGGCGGTGGCGGAAGAATGGTAGGCGGACCGGTTGGCCGCTATCAGGATGGACTGCACGTCACGAAGCGGGGACTGAGCCTCCAGGTCCCACGTATCCTGTAGGCACTGCAGTGCTGCCTGGGTAGCCAGTTCCAAACCCAAGCACGCCAGCGAGTTCCGCGCTAAGGAGGCGATCCTGTCGAGAGGCCGAGGCCACGAGTTCTGGACGAGCCTGCGGCCGCCCGCCTGTAGTAAGGCCGCCACATCCACCGCTGGAAAAGGTAAGGCGAAGGCTTGGGAGTGTCCTGCGTACTAGGCCTGGCGGAAGCTTAAGTTGATTCCCACCGGCGATCGAGCGGCGGTAAAGTATCCCGTGTCGCCGAAAGCGTCGTTACGCAGCTGGGCGGAGAAGCATCGGTGAGGTCCCGGAAGCCGGCTTGCGGGAGGGACTTGCGGCGCTGGACTTGCCTCTGCGCGTCGACCATGGCCGAAGCCTGTCTCTTCGGAGGAGGCGAAGGCGGACAGACGTCGGGCGGTAG
Source organism: Semisulcospira habei (assembly GCA_036245525.1). Lineage (NCBI taxonomy): Eukaryota > Metazoa > Mollusca > Gastropoda > Semisulcospiridae > Semisulcospira > Semisulcospira habei. The sequence continues at coordinate 161,757,463 of BTPG01000008.1, forward strand.
GGACTTGGCGATAAGCCTTGAAGCCTCACCCATAGCGTGGACCGACTGTGATCCGAGCGAAGGGCCGGCAACGTCTGACGAGGCGGAGGCCGACGCGACAGCGGAAAAAGGCGGGAAGGAGAACCCGCCGCCGAGTCCTGCAAGAAGATCGCCGAGGCCGAGTCCGACGGATGAAGGCTGAGGACGTCCGTTCCAAACTGATCTTCTCGCGGCAAAGACGAAAGGGGCGAGCGGCTACGAGAGTGCCGCACCGCCGCGCGCGAGGTAGACGCAGCCGCCCGCGACGCACGCAAAGAGGCGCGCCGCGGCGACGGAGGGACCGTGGCAAAGCGACGGTCCACCTCGAAGTCGGGATCCGCACGCGGCAGCCGACGTGAGCGACAAACCGCAATCGGAAAACCGAGGAAGTGGCCTGGTCACCCCTGGCCCGCCCGGGAGAACCGGTGCGAGGGGGGGGGGGGGGGGGGGGGGGGGGGGACCGCCAATAGTCTCCCCTAGCCCGCTCAGGAAAGGCGGAGCGGGGAGGGGACAAATACCGGGCACGCGGCCCCCCGACCGATGTGTCGGACCGTGGAGGACGCGCGATGTCACACCGGGCCCGCCTGGTCGATACGAGGCGGGGGGGTGGGGACAGTCTAGGGTCACGCCAAGCCCACTCAGGAAAGGCGGAGCGGGGAGGGGACGATTTATGAGCCCGCTGCCCCAGCTCCGAAGCCTCGGAGCGAGGGGGGGGGGGGGGGGGGGCGAGGGTCCAAGTCACACCGGGCCCGTCCGGTCGATACGAGACGGGGGGGGGGGGGACAGTCTACGGTCACGCCAAGCCCGCTCAGGCGAAGCGAAGCGGGGAGGGGACCATTATGTGCACGCGACCCCCGCTCCGACTCCTCGGAGCGTGGGGGGCGAGAGTCAACCACACCCCGGGCCCGCCCAGGCGAGACGGGGCGGGCGGGGGGGGGGGGAAGAAAGCGAAGCATGCCTTGCCCGTTCGGAAAATACAGAGCGGGGAGGCAGCATTACTAACGGTCTCGAGTCACGTTCCGAAGCCTCGGTGCGTGAGCGAGAGCATTTCTTATCACGTTTACTCTCTTTCTTATGCTTGCGTTCCGTCACCCGTCCCCGCTCCGGAGACCTAGAGCCGGGGGTGGCCGACGAACGCTCATCTCTCCCAGACCGCTCGCCCGAAGCAGAGCGGGGGGTGGGAACCAAAATGGGCTCAAGCCACGCGCTAACGAAGCAGAGCGTGGGGAGCGTGACTCCGAAACTCGCCTACCCTGCTCCGAAGACTCGGAGAGGGGAGGGAGAACCTGCGAGGTAACGGTACAAGAAGGGGACTTACCTGTGGGCCGGAAAGCCCGATGCGCCGAGGGAAGTACGTCCACCCGTGGAGGATCCCGTGGAGACCGAAGCGGGCGAGGGGACCGGTCACGCCTGAAGAAGTCCCACCTGCGCGAACACCGGTCTTCCGTCCAAGCGGCGCCACCATCACACGTTCCGTCCGAAGCACAGCCCGAACACGGCAAGCAAGAGTCGAGTGCATCAACCGGCCACTGGAAGTCCCCGCACGGCGGCAAGTCTTCGACACAGAAGAAGCCATAAGGCCCTAAACCAGCTACGCCGGCGAAGAAAGTCCACCTTGCACAAACCAGCCGGGCACAAGTCACGTGCGTCGTCGAACCCCAAGGCCAAGCCAAGGGTGAACTCACAAGTCAGAGCCGGTAAAACCGGTCGGCGCACAGGTCACAATGAGTCCAATTGTCAAAGGAAAAACCACGAATGTAGTGAGTCCAGGGCTGAATCGAAGACTCCAATTCAAGCCCACAGTCAAAAACCACTGAAACCCGTAGAACGGAGAAAGGCAAAAACTCGACCGTCCCCGGTCGAGCTATGAGTGAAACTGACGAGGTCGCCCTGTGCTCGCCGGGATAGGGTAGTAAGGGGAGGCCACCCGGGGTCATAGTGCTTGGATCCCCGGTGTCTCCTCCCCAGTTGTGTGCTACACACAATTTTGCTGAAATCTATAGGCAATAGAGTGTATTCCCAGATAGTAATGCCATCGGTAATGTATTTTGAAAAAACAAATGCTTGTGCAGCTGGAACATTCTGATGAAATAATTGCTTCATTTCTTTTTACCTAATATACTGTGGCCTTCACCTGTAAGACAGGTCATCAGAGAGGTGTTGAACCTTCAGTCAATTTGAAGAATGTCACTTCAAATGTCTCAAGGGAAAACGCCAACATGAAAGTTAACCATACAGAATCGATGGACAAGAATGGCTATCATGTAGACTCCGTTATCTAATTTCAATTATCTCAAAGTTTCAAGTGTTCATGAAATTCATGCTAAAGTGTAGGAAAGAGGTGATTATTACCTGTATCGCTCTCCTAAAGAACTTGATGGCAACATCATGCTCCTTTTGAAGCGAGAAACAGTTGCCTGTGGCACACCATGTCTGCAACAAAACTTAAGCTATAAATGAATCCCTTCACTGAAAATGGACACAGATTGTGATTTCTGAAATAGTAGCAAACTCAACACAGCTGTCAAAGTACCAAGATACAAAGTGGTTTCAGCAAGAGGCATAGATCCTCATGAGCCTCTGCAACTGCAGGGGCTCATGAGGATCTATACCTCTTGCAGTTGGGTTTTAATCTTTTTGGCGCTGATGGGGTTAAATAACACCCAACTGCATGAAACAAAAGGCCCAAATTTGCTATCAAAGCTACATATGAGTGAAGGTTGGCAATGACGAAAGTACAGAGATGCAGGACTTTCCACACACTTTTCAGGTTCCTCCTGCTATCAAAAAGTAACGCTTATATTTTTGCTACTGTACGTATAAGAAATAGGTTGATTCTGAAAATATGAAAATTTCTGCATGTACGTGAGGTTTTTAATTTACGGATTTCTGTCCTACCATCTGCCAATTTTCACCCATGAATCTAAATTTGTGCAAAAGGGTGTGAGCATTCAATGGATCATCTTTTTTCAAGTAGTTCATTAAATGAAGAAATCCACATTGCTTCTTGAAGCTTTTCAGTACTGACACTCACAATACAAACATGCACATGAAGTAGAAAGGGGCTAGCAAGGAATCACGCAAATATGCAATCACCATGAGCACATTAATTAACTCATTCAGCCTGACGGCCGTATTTCCCCAATTTTGGAGGCGTCATCTAATGACTATGCACCTGTTGCAGGAGATGGATCAACCATAATTCAAGGGCAGTGCCTGATTAGCTTGGCGCTGACAGGCACCAAGCTGATCTGTCACTGCCCTTGAATTATCATGGTCGGCCCACCTCCTGCTGTAGGGTGTCAGGGCTGAATGGGTTAAAAGTCAATTTACAGACCAAATATTTTACAAGTGCAGGCATAGAAACTGCAGACACCTCCACATTGACCCATTCTTTGCCCAACTATGACTAACCGACCTGCGGACAGGCCTTGTCCAGCTGTGCCAAGTCGTGTGCCAGGGCAGACAGCTCCACCTCCCGCTGCAAGTGCCAGAGTGCTGTACTGTATACATCCATCCCCATCAACTGGTATGGCTCCAGTCTCCGCACCTCCGCAAACACACTGGCTGCCTGCACACGCATGACAGACCATAGCCATTTCAGCAATGATGATATGGATTGACTATATGCTAGTTTAACTCATTCAGCCCCGACGCACTACAGCAGAAGATAGATCAACCATGATAATTCAAGAGTAGTGCCAGATTAGCTTGGCGCCTTTCGACACCAAGCTAATCTGGCACCACTCGAATTATCATGGTCAATCCATCTCCTGTAACTGGTGCATAGTCGTTAGATGACGCCTCCAAAATTTGGGAAATATGGCCTTGGGGTTGAACGAGTCAATGATGGTGCCAGAAGAGCTTGATACCAAACTGTTCTGGCACAACCTTTAAAGTACCATTAATCATAAATATGAATACATATTTCAGCACCATTTGTGTTTGCTTTGCCTTGTTGACACACACATAATGAACCCTAACAGCATTTAGGACACGCAGCAAATGCACATGCATAATCGAACGTATTTATTTTGCGCAGCCGTTAGTGTGTCAATCTATTTTTAGCTGTTTCTCGAATTGATACCGTTGTTTTTCTAAAACGGAGTGGAGTCATTGTCCAGTTACTTAATACAAAGACGACATGTGCTGAATTGGCATGTCCTATGAGTAAATGAACCATAACTAGACCTGCGTGTAGTGTTTCGTAGCCATTTGTAACAGAAGTTTATCTTTGAACAGTTGCGGCGGTAGTGGGCCTTTAACTATCACAACTGATTAGTGCCCATCACACACCATGTAAGTGTTATGCAGTTATTTACTATGCTTTTTTATACAGTTGTTTACTACACTTACTTGTTTAAAGTCTCCTTGTTCAAAATAAGCACGGCCAATCTGCGTAAGTACCCAGGCGGTGTTGTGCTGGTGTTCAGGCAAGTCCTCAAACAGTTCTATAGATTTGTGACAGTCGTACTGGGCCAGGGCTGCGTAAGCTCGGCCCACACCCAGCAACAGCTTCAACAGGCCACCTGAAAACAACAATACACGCTTTGTCACATTTATCTTTAACCCCTTAACCCTTTCACTGCATGTGGCCACAGATTGTGTTTCTAAAATATTTGTTAATGCAACGCTGAAGAGCTCCAGCCATCCAAGGAGCAAAGTGCTGTCAGCAAGAGGAATACATCCTGCAACTGCAGGGGCTCACGAAGATATGCGTCTCTTGCAATCAGGTTGTGTTCACTTTTTCTCGTCATTAAGTACACTGCCACAATTACTTTTTACACAGTACCAGCAGATGCATACAGGAAGGCTTAACACTTTCAAGATGTGTCACATCCTGCTGCGAATCCGTCTCTCAAGAGTTAACAGATGGAAACAAATAACAGAACACAGGGACACACTGTCACGGTTAGTGACTGTTTTGACAGTGGTAGTCGAAAGTTACCGAAGCACCGGTCAGTGTAGGAATAGTGAGTTGTTTTCATGTTGGTAGAGACGGGTTAGTGTTCCTTGTTTTGCACGTGTGGGGCGCGCTTGTGGATACGGTAGGGTGTTCACTGCCGAGTTTACCTTGTCGGTAGCAAGGGAATAATAGTTTAGTTCGCAGCTGTACTCGGTTAGACCAGGTTGTCTTGCCCAGCTGACTGTTTGGTAGTCAGTGACTGACCATTTGTGAGAGTCAGTGACACAGCGCCAGTCCAGTCCCGTGGTCGTTGGAGGCCGGAGACTGGGGTTATTGTGCCTACAGGTGTCGGCGTTTGTGACGGGTCACAGAGGAGGTAAGTGCGTTAAAAATCCCGCGTGCGGATGTTTTGTCAATATTATGGTTGTTATAGGTGTTTTGTACATGTACTAGGTCTAGGGGTATCGTGGGGGGAAAAGGAGGGTAGAACTCGATGGGTGGTAAAGGGGAAGTATTGTTTTGACGTTGTTGGTTTGGTTCTATTTCATTATTAGTTACTTTTAACTGTTTAGCGAAATGTCACATTGGTTAATGGAATGTGTTAGTGAAATGGTGTATTGGCTTGTTGTGAAAGTGCAGAGAATGTTAGGAAGGCTTTTATAATGTTTGAGAACTTTCATTGTTTTGGTTTTTGCGTAATTTTTGGTTCGGAAAGCACGTGTCACATGGGTGAAGGTCAAGTGCTTGGATGGTTAGTGGTAGTGTTTTTGTAAACCAAACAGGGTGGGTATAGGAGGTTAGCTGTTTTAACGACCTACTGGTTTACGTTACTTACAGGGCCGTTTAGGCTTCTGCTTTTGTTTGCATTTTGACGTTCGGGGTCAGGACCGGTTGGAGGGCCGACGGGCATTAGGACCAACCACGCCTCGCTGGACCGGGTGTCGGCCTGGAAGGGGCGCGGTCATCTGTACTGCCGAAGCCGCCGTGTCGCCATTGCAACCAGACCTCGCGCCAGGGAAACGGAGAGAGAGAGAGACGGAGAGAGAGAGAGAAGACCCGCGAAGCTGTACGACCATTAAGGAAGCCGGGCGGGAGGGATCCACAGGTGTTCGTCGACTTACCACGGTGGTCCCTTCTTATTCAGCTTTCCGATACTCACTCTGCCTTGGTGTAGTTACGTGATTCTTGTATTACTTACTTACGCCTGTCACCCCTACCTGGGTATAGGCCGTCGACGAGAGACCTCCAGCAACTCCTGTCCTGTGCTTCTCCTTCGATTCTACTCCAGGTGGTTCCCAGTCTCTTGATGTCTGCTTGGAGGTCTCGACGCCAGGAGTTTCTCGGCCTACCTCTTTTCCTCTTTCCCTGGGGGTTCCATGACAATGCCTGCCTAGTGATACTGGAAGCTGGCTTTCTCAGACTGTGACCGATCCATCCCCATCTTCTTCGCCCAATTTCATTCTCTGCTGTTATCTGCTCTGTTCTGTCCCAGAGTCTGACGTTGCTGATCTTCTCTGGCCAGTGGATTTTCAAAATTCTTCTAAGGCAACTGTTCATGAAGGTATGTACTCTGTTGACTGTGGTTTTTGTCAATCTCCAAGTCTCTGCTCCATATAGGAGAACTGCTTTTACATTGGAGTTGAAAATCCGGACTTTGGTGTGTTGTGACAGCTCTCTGGAACTCCACACTTTTTTTAACTGGAGAAAGGCTACTCTGGCTTTACCGATTCGTGCTCTGACATCTGCATCAGTGCCGCCTTTTTTGTCTATGATGCTCCCGAGATAGGTGAAGGACTCCACCTCCTCCAACGGGGTGCCAGCAAGCAAGATTGGTTCTTCCCTGGTTGTGTTCAGCCTCATTGTCTTTGTTTTCTGTTTGTGAATGGTGAGGCCCACTTGGGACGAGATGTCAGCAAGCCTCGTGGTCTTGTCCTGCATTTGTTGACGAATGTGGGACAGTAATGCCAAGTCGTCTGCAAAATCGAGGTCGTCAAGCTGTGTCCACAGTGTCCACTGTATTCCACTTCGTCTGTGCTCTGTGGTCATCTTCATGACCCAGTCTATGGCCAGTAGGAAGAGGAACGGAGACAGCAGACACCCCTGCCTGACACCAGTTCTGACCTGGAGCTCCCTGGTGAACTGCCCTTCGTGGATCACGCGACATGTCATGCCATCATAGCAGCTCTTGATCAGGCGGACGAGCTTTGTGGGTACACCGTAGTGTCGTAGGAGTTTCCACAGAGTCTCTTGGTCCACGCTGTCAAATGCTTTCTCGTAATCCACAAAGTTGACGTACAGCGGGGAGCTCCACTCCAGAGACTGTTCCACGATGATGCGGAGAGTGGCGATCTGGTCTGTACATGATCGGTTCTTCCTGAATCCTGCCTGCTGGTCTCTCAGCTGGGGGTCAACGGAGCTCTTCATTCTCTCTAGGATGATCCTGTTGAAAACCTTTCCTGGTACAGACAGCAAGGTGATTCCTCTGTAGTTGGAACACTTGCTGAGGTCGCCTTTCTTGGGAAGCTTGATTAGGTACCCCTCCTTCCAGTCAGCCGGCATCACCTCCTCTTCCCAGATCTTTCCAAACAGTGGGTACAGCATCTCTACTGTTGTCTCTAGGTCTGCTTTCAGAGACTTTGCTGGGATGCCATCTGGCCCTGCTGCTTTGCCATTCTTCAAAAATGCCACTGCTCTTCTGATCTCTTCCCGGCTGGGTCTGTAGCAGCTGATGGGTAGGTCGGTCTCTGCCGGCTGGATGTCGGGGGGGTCGGGTGGGCTAGGTCTGTTCAGTAACTCTTCAAAATACTCGTCCCATCTGTCGAGTTGGTCTTCTCTGCCTGCAATAGGCTTGCCTTCTTTGTCTTTTACTGGTCTTTCTGTATGGCCATACTTACCCGACAATCTTCTGGTAATGTCGTAGAGCCGTTTCATGTTGCCGCTGCCTGCTGCCTTTTCTGCCTCTGCTGCCAGGCTGTCTGTGTAGGCCCTCTTGTCTGCCCTGATACTCCTCTTCACCTCGCGGTTGGCTTCCGAGTATTCCTCCTGTGCCCTTACTTTGGCTGCTCTCATGCGACTGTTGTTGACCGCTGCTTTCTTCTGCTTCCTCGCTTCTATCTTCTTCAATTTCTGTGCCGACAGCCAGTCCTTGTGGTGGTGTTTCCTGAACCCTACAGTGTCTTTGCAGGTTGAGTTCAGCGCCTCTCTAACTGCCTTCCACTGCTGCTCTGTGGTGACCGCCTCCTCTTCATTTACTAGCTCCTGTAGCGCTTGAAACCGGTTGGACAGCACCAGTTTGAACTCTTCTCTAACTCCAGTTTCTCTCAGGAGGCCTACATTATAGCGCCATCTTCTTGTTGTTTCTGTGCGGCTTTTCTTTAGCTTGAGCTTCATTCTTAAGGTAAGCAGATGGTGGTCTGAGGCGACATCTGCTCCCCTCCTCACTCGAACATCTTGAAGGGATCTTCTAAATTTCTTGCTAATGCAGATATGGTCTATTTGGTTCTCTGTTGTATGGTCAGGAGAGACCCAAGTTGCTTTGTGTATTCTTCTGTGTGGGAAGATGTTGCCTCCAATGACAAGTCGGTTTAGAGCACAAAAGTCTACAAACCTCTCCCCGTTCTCACTCATCTCTGAGCCTAGTCCCTGTCTCCCCATCACCTCTTCATATCCGGTGTTGTCCTCCCCTATTTTGGCATTAAAATCGCCCATGACGATGGTGATGTCTCGCTCCGCACATTTGTCCACGGCACTCTGGAGTCGGTCGTAGAACTCTCGTTTCTCTTCCTCGTCACTGTCATTGGTGGGCGCATAACACTGGATGACGTTCAGCTTGGGCTTTTTCTTGGTTCTAAAGGCTGCTGTGATAATTCTTGGCCCAAGAGGTTCCCAGCCCATCAGCGCTCTCTGTGCCACTGGTGACAGCATGAATGCTACTCCTTCTGTATGGGGGGCATTCTCCTCTTCATGACCTGAATACAGAATCATCTCCCCACTTAACAGCCTTTTCTGGCCAGACTGCGTCCATCTGGCTTCACTGATACCTAGCAGGGAAAGGTTGTACTTTTGCATTTCCGCTGCTATCTGGGCGGCCTTGCCGCTCTGGTACATGGTCTTGACATTCCATGTGCCCATGGTTGTGTCCCTGGATAGAAAGAGGCGGCTCGGTCCTGTGGCTTCCGAAGACTTCCGGCTTTCACCACAGGACGTCATAAGTCTTCTGGTAGAAGAACCTTCCTCCTCCAGGAAAGGAATTACTGTTAGTCTTTTCGTCGGCGTTTTTGTAGCTATTTCCTTTTTTGCAGGGTGGGGAAGCTACCCCCACACCCAACCCCCTTACTAGGAGGACCAGGGGTTTTCTGTCGGGGTCACCTTCCCTTAGACCATGTTGGTTCACGGCACCTTATTTCATTCGGTGCACCCCTCTCACGAGGGTCCCCCTATCCACCACCCAGGGAACGCGCCTCAACGCCTTTTGGTCCCAGCGCGAGGGATTCTTGTATATGAACAGTATATTGTAAATAACGTTTTTCAGCCGTCAGTTCGGAGAACTGTAACCTGACTATTTTTTATTGTAATTGTGGGGCAACAGTGCTGCGCAGCGTGGGGGAGTGTTTGTCTCCACCACTCGATGCAATGCTGATGCTGTGGAAGTAGTATTAACCTTGGTTTAGTTTTTTCCTTTTAGTTTCCTTTTCTTTCTTTTTTTTTGGGAGGGGGAGGGAAGGAGGGGGCAGGGAGGGGAAGTGTCGGTGGGAGGTGTGGAAAGGAAGGAAAGGGGGATAGTTAGTGTAATAGTAATAAAGATTGAGTGTACGTGTAAAGTAAATGTGTTGTGTTGCTTGTGCTGAGCTGTAACCTGCCTTGAGGCAAGATGCTAGGGTCCTTTATCTATCTCTTTCTTCTCTTCTACTCCTAACCTTCATTCTCGTCTATCTCTCTAGTCGGGACATTTGGGGGTTCTACTTCTATTCTGTCTTTCAATCTCGTCTGTCCCTCCCTAGTCGTGACACACACAATGTCACATTTGACACTCATACTCTTTTGTGCATGCAGCTACTGGTACTGTTTAAAAGTACCATTGGCTGCATGCTCAAGGGGGTTAACTAAAATGGAGCACAAATGACTGTTCTTTGTTTACATACTAAAAATATCTCAATCTAAGCTGACATGTACTTGCAAAGTTAATAAAGCAAAAAAACAAGACAAAAAAAACCCACCAAACTGTTAGGCAAACGAATATGAGAAATTGTCATCTAAGCATAATTGGTTCTAAACTATAAAATGAGCATTTCACCTCTGAGTGCAACCCAACAGTATCACTGACAATGTAAACCATCTACTCTACTACCGTAGAAGCTCTTATGAACGGTCACCGATCTGTATGGTCACCTGCCGTATACGGTCACATCCACATTGCACGGACGATGTTTACTATATAAAAAGTACCTTGATTTAATGGCCACTGTCTGAACGCGGCCAACGGTCAGTGTATTTCAGCCAAAAGCGCAAAAATCCCTAAAATTTACAGTCACCAGATGTCGTGTCATTACACAATGACAGACGTGCCATCAGCTCACTAGCTGTGTGAAAGGTTGCACTATATATCGGACAGTGTTCACATCTCTTTTTCGAGTCGGTTTATTGTACGGTCACGTAATCTACTGACGTGATCAAAAACTAACTGCTCTTTGATGTCTTTCACCCTGGGTGCCGACTCAGTTGACAGAAACTCTTATGCGATCCTGCAGATGGAAGGGCTCATGAGAATTGAGGGCGTACGTGCGCAAACACGCCCATTCCAGCGCTCTTACACCAATACAGGGGTGTACTACATGACAGTGCTGAAATTGACTTGCAGGCCTGCGGACTGACATTCAGACTTATGAGCCCCTGCAGACTGCAGGGGCTGAGACTTTAGTGCGTACATGCACCAACGCGCGTTTGTTACTTTTGGAAACTGATGCGTATCCAGAACGTTTACTTCTTCATGAGATCTATGAATTACACGGCTTGAAAGTTGAGAAACCACGGCATCACTTGAAAATTAAATCAGTAGCAGTCAGTTAGTACTGAAATGAATGTCTTGCCAGTTTCTATGTGCTGACCACAAACCATCAAGTCAGTACTAATGATTCCATGTTACACACGCGGGTGCTTAGCTGAGGAAAAAATGGTGAGAAAAAGAAAATGGTAACACATAGGCCGGAAAAAGTACAACGCTTTTTGCCTCCGATTCTTAATTATCGGGACAATAAGGCGACGGGATATTGACCTCGGCTCATGTCAATGCCACGCCCTCCATACTCCGCCTTTCCCATTTAAGACACGAACACAACAGTGACACACACCTATATGCGGTGCTCTTTCTTCCTCCTTTACTAGTACACACAATTCCCTTTTTTTTTCTATCATCACTGAAGATAACAAAACATCATCATCACTGAAGATAACGAAACATCAGCATCACTTGTACATGTATCACAATTCACAGAAGCGTCACGGGTCGACGAAGGTCATGTTTTGACGATGGCACATCTATATGCTCCTATCCGAGTGTCACGAGCACCCCTATGGTACCAGTTTCAGGCCACTTTATAAAATTTTACATACAAGCGATCAAAATTTCCAAAACTTCAGTAGCTGAGCTGACCCTTCGCACCACGTGAATGTCCTGTGTTGGTCTTCAGTGTGTATGTGTGTGTGTCAAGTCAGCGTGCGTGTTGGGTTCAGTTCGCGGCGCTTTGAGCCGATTTGCAGAATTGGGAAAAGCACCTATATAATAACCGGTATTACTGGTATTATGTCCGTTTAGATCAAACCTCCCCATAAACAGTCACCTGCCATCACAGTCACTTTAACAGGGGTGGCTGTTCTACTGTATCTACATCTGCCACTCACCTAGTGACTGTTGCTGCATCTGAAAGATCTGCGTGGCTGTGGGCTGTTCACAGTGGGGGTGTGGGTTGGGGGGTAAGAATTTGCTGCCTGCCCCACCCTCACTCTTGTTCAGTTCATTCAGCTCCTGCTGAGACTTGCTGGTGCGTGATTTGCTTTTACGCCCTGCACCCTTGGGACTGGTGAAGCGTGACTTGCCCTGGCTTTTGTTGTTCTCCTACAATCACACACCACAACAATCACATTGACATAAAATAAACTCTGAGGTCAGAAATACAGAACACTTTCTTTTTTATGTATATTAGTATTACATTGCTTGTAAACAAACTTCTGGATGTCACAGCAAAATATTTGGGTCCCATGGTGTTTTGTTAACCCATTTCGTCCTGAGTCCCTACAGCAGGAGATGGATTGACCATGATAATTCAAGGGTAGTGCCAGATTAGCTTGGCGACTGAAGGTGCCAAGCTAATCTGGCACTAGCCTTGAATTATCATGGTCAATCCATCTCCTGCAACTGGTACATAGTCATTAGACAACACCTCGAAAATCTGAGAAATGGGACCTTGGGGCTAAAAGGGTTAAATCCAATGTTCACTGTATTTGTAAGCCATAATGTTGCTGTATGCAGATCTAATTTTCTATGTGAATATTGCATGCAATTTACTTTTACTAAAAATATGTTCTGGTGTGTTTCTTTGGGGTGTTTTCCATATACTGCAACAAAATACAACAATTTCCTTTAATGCGCACAATTAATCGACTCAAGGTTATTAGTTGTCTTCATTCTCGTTCTTCAAACAGCTATGCTAGACTAGTGAAAATATCAAGCCCTACAGCAAAAATTCCCTAAATCTGTGAATTGTCCTGAAGAATACATAGTTCAGGAGACATGATAGTTCAAGGGTGGTGCTAAATGAGCTCAGCGCCTATAGGCTATTCTGGCTTCGACCTTGAACTAATATGGTCAATACATATCTTGTTACAGTGTCGGGGATGGAAGGGTGTGAACTAACCTGACAAATTCCCCCCCTCCCCCCCCCCCCCCCCCCCCCACCCCCGCAAAAAAAAAGCACATTCTTCAAAGCTACTTTTGTACAATGAGGTATTTAAAGACAAAGACTTAAGACTTACCTTTACTGAACTAGAGTTACCAAATAAGCGGGAACTTCTCCTCACAACAGGAGGATTCCTGTAAAACATTTTTTTCAAAAGATAAACATAACAAGAAAGGCAAAGCCCTTATAACTCACGTGAATGACCAATCTACATGTGTGACCTTTGTGACAATAAGTAAAGGGATGGCTTCTGCACCAGCAAGATCCATGTTTTCTCAAAATTTAATCAGTTTTCACACATCTGTCGAACCCTCATGACCCTTGACCTTTGCGGTGAGACTAAATTAGTATACACAGGAAGATCGTCATACAGAAAGACCAGTAAAAGACAAAGAAGGCAAGCCTATTGCAGACAGAGCAGACCAACTCGACAGATGGGCCGAGTATTTTGAAGAGTTACTGAACAGACCTAGCACACCCGACCCCCCCGACATCCAGCCGGCAGAGACCGACCTACCCATCAGCTGTGACAGACCCAGCCGGGAAGAGATCAGAAAAGCAGTGGCATTTTTGAAGAATGGCAAAGCAGCAGGGCCAGATGGCATCCCAGCGGAGTCTCTGAAAGCAGACCTAGAGACAACAGTTGAGATGCTGTACCCACTGTTTGGAAAGATCTGGGAAGAGGAGGTGATGCCAGCTGACTGGAAGGAGGGGTACCTAATCAAGCTTCCCAAGAAAGGCGACCTCAGCAAGTGTTCCAACTACAGAGGAATCACCTTGCTGTCAGTACCAGGAAAGGTCTTCAACAGGATCATCCTAGAGAGAATGAAGAGCTCCGTTGACCCCCAGCTGAGAGACCAGCAAGCAGGATTCAGGAAGAACCGATCATGTACAGACCAGATCGCCACTCTCCGCATCATCGTGGAACAGTCTCTGGAGTGGAGCTCCCCGCTGTACGTCAACTTTGTGGATTATGAGAAAGCATTTGACAGCGTGGACCGAGAGACTCTGTGGAAACTCCTACGACACTACGGTGTACCCACAAAGCTCGTCCGCCTGATCAAGACCAGCTATGATGGCATGACATGTCGCGTGATCCACGAAGGGCAGTTCACCAGAGAGCTCCAGGTCAGAACTGGTGTCAGGCAGGGGTGTCTGCTGTCTCCGTTCCTCTTCCTACTGGCCATAGACTGGGTCATGAAGATGACCACAGAGCACAGACAAAGTGGAATACAGTGGACACTGTGGACACAGCTTGACGACCTCGATTTTGCAGACGACTTGGCATTACTGTCCCACACCCATCAACAAATGCAGGACAAGACCACGAGGCTTGCTGACATCTCGTCCCAAGTGGGCCTCACCATTCACAAACAGAAAACAAAGACAATGAGGCTGAACGCAACCAGGGAAGAACCAGTCTTGCTTGCTGGCACCCCGTTGGAGGAGGTGGAGTCCTTCACCTATCTCGGGAGCATCATAGACAAGAAAGGCGGCACTGATGCAGATGTCAGAGCACGAATCGGTAAAGCCAGAGCAGCCTTTCTCCAGTTGAAAAAAGTGTGGAGTTCCAGAGAGCTGTCACAACACACCAAAGTCCGGATTTTCAACTCCAATGTAAAAGCAGTTCTCCTATATGGAGCAGAGACATGGAGATTGACAAAAACCACAGTCAACAGAGTACAGACCTTCATGAACAGTTGCCTTAGAAGAATTTTGAAAATCCACTGGCCAGAGAAGATCAGCAACGTCAGACTCTGGGAGAGAACAGAGCAGATAACAGCAGAGAATGAAATTGGGCGAAGAAGATGGGGATGGATCGGTCACAGTCTGAGAAAGCCAGCTTCCAGTATCACTAGGCAGGCATTGTCATGGAACCCCCAGGGAAAGAGGAAAAGAGGTAGGCCGAGAAACTCCTGGCGTCGAGACCTCCAAGCAGACATCAAGAGACTGGGAACCACCTGGAGTAGAATCGAAGGAGAAGCACAGGACAGGAGTTGCTGGAGGTCTCTCGTCGACGGCCTATACCCGGGTAGGGGTGACAGGCGTAAGTAAGTAAGTAAGGAAGATCTTATCATCATCAGCTACCTTGGTGCCAAATTGGATTGAACATTTTGCAAAACTGTTGATAATAACTACAGATGCAGCAAGAAACAGCAATAACAAAGAAACACTGGTGGACATAATCTCCATTTTTGGATTAATGAACTATTTTGGATTGAGTTTAAATGTGCCTGATGGTCATGACACCTGTCTGGATCCTAATTTTAAAATTTTCAACATCAATGAAATTTGCTGCATACCCCAATTGCTGGCTGCTCACATCACGAGTGTTGGAGTTACCAGACAGACTGAATACTGGAGGCTTGGCCGACTGTTTTCTACGAGTCACAACCTGAAACAACACAAACAACACTAATCAACAAATATCATTACATGGCCAACATCACAAGTGAAACAAGTCTAACAACTGAGCACATGTACTAGCAGTTCACCTGCGGTCACCACTGAGCAAGGGATAAACCAAAAATAAAATTAATATAAAATTAATGTGATACAAAAATATTTAAAAGACTTCATATGCAAGATGTCTGTCCATAATGTAAGAATATCTGATTTAAACAAATAACATAACATTAACCAATATCAATATGGTTGAAATTCCTAAATTGTCCAGTCATCCTCTGAAGACTACATTACAATTTAGGAGACAGACTGAGCATGATAGTTCAAAGGTGGTGCCAGAATATCTTGGTGCTTTGAGGTTTAAAGCTGTTCTAGCAACACCTTTGAACTATGATGGTTGATCCGTATCTTCTTCAATGTATCCAGGCTAAAGGGGGCACAAGCTATTCTGGTACCACACCATGGTCTATCTTCCTGTACTGTATCAGGGCTGCACTGTGTAACCCCTTTAAAGCTGGTACTTCAAGTGATGAGAATTGATGCCTCTCGCTAATGTGTCATGTTTGCTACAGCAGTGCAGATCAATCAGGTATGTCACCTTTTTGCTGGGAGCTTTAGCGTCAAGAACGGCATCGTCAGGAAGCACCGTGGTGGGGTTTGGACTGATGAAAGGCAGGGAGACACCTGGACTTTGCAAAGCCATCGGACTCTCATAGCTCAACACCCCAAAACTGTAGGAACACAGATTCAAAAAAAGATTTCATTAACTCATTCAGCCCGACGCACGTATTTCCCAAATTTGGGAGGTGACATTCAACGACTATGCACCTGTTGCAGGAGATGGGTCGACCATGATAATTCAAGGGTACAGCCAGATTAGCTTGGCGCCGACAGGCGCCAAGCTAATCTGGCACTACCCTTGAATTATCATGGTCGACCCATCTCCTGCTGTATTGCGTCAGGGCTGAATGGGTTAACCCTTTGGTGGTCAGTAGCATTTGTTGCAATGATTCCTGCAGTGACAAAAACTGCTACCAACAGTCAAAGGGTTAAAAGTAATTATATTCATAAGCACACAAGATGAAAGGAATATTGATTAATCCTTCGGCTGTTAGCAGTGCCTCCGCAAAAGGGGCTACCAACCATCAAATGGTAAAGAAGCACTCTGTTTCTGGTAAACTTAGTTGTAACTACATGTGTAGACATAACTGATAATGCACAAACTGAGTATGTCTTGCCATTCCTGGCACTACCTATTTGTTATGTTTGTGGTTGTTTTATTCTTTTGAGGGCACGTGTGTCTTGATCATAAAATAGATCCGATATTTATTTCAGTTATTTTGGATAAGAATTATGTACCTTCTTAGTAGGATTCATTTTCTTTTGCTTGGAGAGTCGTGGTCGATTTCTGTTGTGTAGCTAAAATGACGCATCTTTTCGTTACATTGCTGCTGTAGTCCGACCTCATTTGACCTAGAACGTTCTCGAAATGGCGCAATTATTCTAGTGACCTCAAATATGACATCAAAGTTGTTGGCAACATTTGTAACATTTATGGTATGCACCTAGAAGTTTGTAGAAAGTTGTAGTTAGTCCTAGGGTGTTCTTTTTAATAAATATTTAAAAGTTTTGGTTACGTTTTCTTTTCCGATTGGTTGTGTTGTGTGAATTTGGTGGATTGTTCTGGAAATCTGTAAAGACGGTGTTAGGAAATATGTGTATACATTGTATGAGAGACGCAGTGTCAAAAGTGTTGATGCATTCTGGAGGCGACAGTGTATCAATGTTGGTGCATTTGTGGATGCATTGTGCTGAGATTGCATCGTGAGAATAAAATACTGTTGAACCAGTGTGGTCTGAGTCATTCTCCAGTACTCGTAGTGATGAGGGGTCACAGCATTCAAAACCCAAAATATTAATACATACTATTTGTTTTTGAAAAATCTAACCAGTCTTGTGATTTACTAATGTTATTGTATCTGGAAAATCAGTAGCTTAAAAAAAATTCAATTATTAGTATTTTTAATTGTATTTAAATTGCGATTATTATGCTCAAAATGGCGCCGACGAATTGGAACACCTTGCCCCTGCTATATTATCGATCCATATTTCAACACCATCAACCCTCATTTATTTCATTGTATGTGATTATCGATAGTTTAGTAAAGCAGCAGAATGTTGAAAAACATCAATTTCATTTGTTTCTGCTGTGAAATTTGGGTTTGAAATTGGGGGTAATTTGCGCACCTGAGGCGTCACATACACACGGTCTTTAAAAAAAGGTGAAGCATTGTACATTGATTGTACATTGCTTAACGTCCCGACAGCAACAAGGCTTTCTCAGGACGTGCCTGCACTGCTTGTGAAAAAAAAACTAAACAGAAAATTGAATGTATGTCGCCAGCCGGTCAAATACGTTAAATAAACCAACAACATGGGGCCTAAATAAAGCTAAGACCATTTAGCAACACACATCCAATATCAAGAGCTACAGGCAGTGCAGACAGTAGGGAGAGTTTTAAAAAGGCAAATACAGGTGAATGGACTAAGGGTAGACAGAAACGCATGCCCCAGAATAGAGAGAAAAACCCACCCTGTGGGGCTGACCAGGGTGACCCTGGGAACTAAAAAATACCTAACCCCACCCAAGTCCCCCAGGGCAGACCCGGGTGGGGGAAAAGGTGAAGCAAACGACAAAGTAATGAAACAAAGAAAACTTTAGTCCTACCTGAAAATCTCATGAAATACACATATATTTTTATGATTTATAAGAATACAGATACTGCAGGAGGTTTTGGATGGCTTGTTTTGATTATGACGTCACAGACCAGCATTTGTTTTTTATTCATATTTTAAGAACGCGATAAAATTGTGAGGTCCGAAAGGTACTGGAAGGTTTATTTCAAACACTGCACAAACCCTGATGACGTTTTGCGGGAAATAGTTATGTGACTTGGTTTTGTAGACCAAGATCAATGATGTGTCACACACACAGTATCCCATGTGCGCAAATTACCGCGAAAAATTTTCGGCAGTGCGGTTCTGCCCGACTTGAAAGATCGACGCTGGTTTGCCTTTAATTTTGCGTCATCTTGTGCTATAGGCGAGTTCACAAGTGTTTCTAATGCTGTATTGAATTGAATTAAAGGTTTTGTTAAAAACCGCATGCATATTTTGAGCGTTTGGGTGGATAAGACTAGAGCATTCGCGTTGTGTTTACGTTTTTTACTCGGTGTCATATGTCATGCACCTCGCGCTGGGACCATACGGCGTTGAGGTGCGTCCCCTGGGTGGTGGATAGGGGGTCCCTCGTGAGAGGGGTGCACCGAATGAAATAAGGTGCCGTGAACCAACATGGTCTAAGGGAAGGTGACCCCGACAGAAAACCCCTGGTCCTCCTAGTAAGGGGGTTGGGCGTGGGGGTAGCTTCCCCACCCTGCAAAAAAGGAAATAGCTACAAAAACGCCGACGAAAAGACTAACAGTAATTCCTTTCCTGGAGGAGGAAGGTTCTTCTACTAGAAGACTTATGACGTCCTGTGGTGAAAGCCGGAAGTCTTCGGAAGCCACAGGACCGAGCCGCCTCTCTCTATCCAGGGATACAACCATGGGCACATGGAACGTCAAGACCATGTACCAGAGCGGCAAGGCCGCCCAGATAGCAGCGGAAATGCAAAAGTACAACCTTTCCCTGCTAGGCATCAGTGAAGCCAGATGGACGCAGTCTGGCCAGAAAAGGCTGTTAAGTGGGGAGATGGTTCTATATTCAGGTCATGAAGAGGAGAATGCCCCCCATACAGAAGGAGTAGCACTCATGCTGTCACCAGTGGCACAGAGAGCGCTGATGGGCTGGGAACCTCTTGGGCCAAGAATTATAACAGCAGCCTTTAGAACCAAGAAAACGCTCAAGCTGAACGTCATCCAGTGTTATGCGCCCACTAATGACAGTGACGAGGAAGAGAAACAAGAGTTCTACGACCGACTCCAGAGTGCCGTGGACAAATGTGCGGAGCGAGACATCACCATCGTCATGGGCGATTTTAATGCCAAAATAGGGGAGGACAACACCGGATACGAAGAGGTGATGGGGAGACAGGGACTAGGCTCGGAGATGAGTGAGAACGGGGAGAGGTTTGTAGACTTTTGTGCTCTAAACCGACTTGTCATTGGAGGCAGCATCTTCCCACACAGAAGAATACACAAAGCAACTTGGGTCTCACCTGACCATACAACAGAGAACCAAATAGACCATATCTGCATTAGCAAGAAATTTAGAAGATCCCTTCAAGATGTTCGAGTGAGGAGGGGAGCAGATGTCGCCTCAGACCACCATCTGCTTACCTTAAGAATGAAGCTCAAGCTAAAGAAAAGCCGCACAGAGACAACAAGAAGACAGCGCTATAATGTAGGCCTCCTGAGAGAAACTGGAGTTAGAGAAGAGTTCAAACTGGTGCTGTCCAACCGGTTTCAAGCGCTACAGGAGCTAGTAAATGAAGAGGAGGCGGTCACCACAGAGCAGCAGTGGAAGGCAGTTAGAGAGGCGCTGAACTCAACCTGCAAAGACACTGTAGGGTTCAGGAAACACCACCACAAGGACTGGCTGTCGGCACAGACCTTGAAGAAGATAGAAGCGAGGAAGCAGAAGAAAGCAGCGGTCAACAACAGTCGCACGAGAGCAGCCAAAGTAAGGGCACAGGGGGAATACTCGGAAGCCAACCGCGAGGTGAAGAGGAGTATCAGGGCAGACAAGAGGGCCTACACAGACAGCCTGGCAGCAGAGGCAGAAAAGGCAGCAGGCAGCGGCAACATGAAACAGCTCTACGACATTACCAGAAGATTGTCGGGTAAGTATGGCCATACAGAAAGACCAGTAAAAGACAAAGAAGGCAAGCCTATTGCAGACAGAGCAGACCAACTCGACAGATGGGCCGAGTATTTTGAAGAGTTACTGAACAGACCTAGCCCACCCGACCCCCCCGACATCCAGCCGGCAGAGACCGACCTACCCATCAGCTGTGACAGACCCAGCCGGGAAGAGATCAGAAAAGCAGTGGCATTTTTGAAGAATGGGAAAGCAGCAGGGCCAGATGGCATCCCAGCGGAGTCTCTGAAAGCAGACCTAGAGACAACAGTTGAGATGCTGTACCCACTGTTTGGAAAGATCTGGGAAGAGGAGGTGATGCCAGCTGACTGGAAGGAGGGGTACCTAATCAAGCTTCCCAAGAAAGGCGACCTCAGCAAGTGTTCCAACTACAGAGGAATCACCTTGCTGTCAGTACCAGGAAAGGTCTTCAACAGGATCATCCTGGAGAGAATGAAGAGCTCCGTTGACCCCCAGCTGAGAGACCAGCAAGCAGGATTCAGGAAGAACCGATCATGTACAGACCAGATCGCCACTCTCCGCATCATCGTGGAACAGTCTCTGGAGTGGAGCTCCCCGCTGTACGTCAACTTTGTGGATTATGAGAAAGCATTTGACAGTGTGGACCGAGAGACTCTGTGGAAACTCCTACGACACTACGGTGTACCCACAAAGCTCGTCCGCCTGATCAAGAGCAGCTATGATGGCATGACATGTCGCGTGATCCACGAAGGGCAGTTCACCAGAGAGCTCCAGGTCAGAACTGGTGTCAGGCAGGGGTGTCTGCTGTCTCCGTTCCTCTTCCTACTGGCCATAGACTGGGTCATGAAGATGACCACAGAGCACAGACGAAGTGGAATACAGTGGACACTGTGGACACAGCTTGACGACCTCGATTTTGCAGACGACTTGGCATTACTGTCCCACACTCATCAACAAATGCAGGACAAGACCACAAGGCTTGCTGACATCTCGTCCCAAGTGGGCCTCACCATTCACAAACAGAAAACAAAGACAATGAGGCTGAACGCAACCAGGGAAGAACCAGTCTTGCTTGCTGGCACCCCGTTGGAGGAGGTGGAGTCCTTCACCTATCTCGGGAGCATCATAGACAAAAAAGGCGGCACTGATGCAGATGTCAGAGCACGAATCGGTAAAGCCAGAGCAGCCTTTCTCCAGTTGAAAAAAGTGTGGAGTTCCAGAGAGCTGTCACAACACACCAAAGTCCGGATTTTCAACTCCAATGTAAAAGCAGTTCTCCTATATGGAGCAGAGACATGGAGATTGACAAAAACCACAGTCAACAGAGTACAGACCTTCATGAACAGTTGCCTTAGAAGAATTTTGAAAATCCACTGGCCAGAGAAGATCAGCAACGTCAGACTCTGGGACAGAACAGAGCAGATAACAGCAGAGAATGAAATTGGGCGAAGAAGATGGGGATGGATCGGTCACAGTCTGAGAAAGCCAGCTTCCAGTATCACTAGGCAGGCATTGTCATGGAACCCCCAGGGAAAGAGGAAAAGAGGTAGGCCAAGAAACTCCTGGCGTCGAGACCTCCAAGCAGACATCAAGAGACTGGGAACCACCTGGAGTAGAATCGAAGGAGAAGCACAGGACAGGAGTTGCTGGAGGTCTCTTGTCGACGGCCTATACCCGGGTAGGGGTGACAGGCGTAAGTAAGTAAGTAAGTATATGTCATGCAGGTAGTTCGGAAACAGCTATCAGCGCCGTGTTTGTAGCCTATGTGTTATTTAAAAAGGAAAACCAACACAGATTGTTTGTGTGTGTGTTTGCTTGACACTTTTATTTCATCTCACCTACTATTGTATTTTTCTTTTTTTGCTTTGCCCTCATTTTTGGTAATTTTCATGCACTGGTGATTCGCATCATGCAGGCTACCATTTTCAGGTTATTGCTTAAATTTCATCACAGAATGAAATTAATTTTGTCCTATTGTTGTTATTTCATTTGTCTTCATGTAAAAAAACATGTTACTAGTGTCTTTTACTGATTTTAAGAAAAATCAATTTCACAGTAAAACAAATTAAAGGAGTGGTAACCTGCGCATGGCGTCACACAATTTCTTGCCTCACATCTATTTCGAGTCTTGCAAATTTCCTCTTAAAATTATTCATATGGGTAGTAATAAGAGTTATTTAATTATGGTATTAGTTGTTTTGCAACAAAAGTTATTTCAACTGGTCATTATAATGGTTTTGTGTCACGACATCATGCAGGTTACCAGCATGGGGGTCCCCTATTGGGAATGAAGTTTGTGTCCAAAGCGTCAATGTTGCTGATTTATCGTTTTCATATTCAGATAGCTTAGGTATTGCAGTTACCTTTAAAATGGAACTAGTCTTAGGTTTCTATGAATAATTTTTAAAAATTGGTCTGTTTCCACTTTTTCACTACGAGTACTGGAGAATGACTCGTCTACAACTTTGTGCCACGTGTGACGAGTTGCAGCTGAGTGAAGTTTCTTTACAAGACCTAGTGTGTGCATCTGGTGTGATTGCATCATACTACGACTACCACGTAACACTATTAGCAGCCTACACTGAATACTCCTTTCTCGATGTCAGGTGCTCATCAATTAGGAAACAATGTAGTTACAATAACACATACAGAGCTTTAAAAACCATGTACACTACCTGTTCCATTTCAATATTTGAAACATGTCTAACCACAAATGAGTAGGCATAAAGAATTGCCAACAAGCTTCACATTTTTTTTACTATTACCTACGAAAATGAATTTTTCTCTAAAATGTATTTTTTCGAAAAATACTTATCGACGGCATTACTACTAGAAAAGCTTCGCTTAGCTTAACAATTTTAGCCCCAAAAACTCGTCGTGTACCTGACAGGGGAGGCAACCACCCAGGGGTGTCATTACCAGGACACCCCAAGTGGCCTCCCCTGCCTCCCTATCGGGTGGCGCGCTCACCGTTTCCCGGCAGTCTCTGAGTCTTAGCTCGACTGCGGCAAGCGGAGAAGGCGGGAGGGACCTCTGAGTAATGCCGTCGGTAAGTATTTTTCGAAAAATACATTTTAGAGAAAAATTCATTTATTTTCTCAAAATCATCACTGACGACATTACTACTAGGAAGAATGGCGAATTGGAGGAGGGTGCCGCAATCTGGTACACCTGTCCCCTGCCCGAGCGCTCTGCTCGTGAACCATCGAGGCCCATCCCTACGCGCCACTCCCGATAATTTTAGCTAGGCGTTACCCGTGGCGCCTGTGGCGCCGGGAGGGAGTGCTGTGCCACCGAGATGACCCCCACTAGTGCCAGGTAGACGCGCTGGCCGGATAGGTCTGACAGGTCTCTGCGGGCGAAGGTAGACTCGCCCCGCTCACCTACGGCCGCCACAATATTCCGCCCTGTGCCAGGCTGGCAAGGCGTTGCTAGTAGCCTCTGCTTGACTTGTGTGCTTGGACGCGCATTGTCTGGACCCCCCCTGGGGGTATGCCGAACGAACGACCCAGCAAGCTAGGGACCGTTTGCGCCGAGGAGTCTCATCTGCCCGGAGCCAAGGGCAGGAATAGGTGTGTGCCTTTGTCTTAGTGGCAGACCTGTTTACCACTTTTTTGTTGAAAGTGTAATCACTGGTCCCCAAAGTGTAGTTTAGGGTCCCCAAAGTGTAGTTTAGGGTCCCCAAAGTGTAGCTTTAGTGTTAATGCAAATCGTGACATTTTTCTAAGCTTATCAATACACAGCACACTCTCAACATAAACTAACCAATAAAAACAATGTTTGATCAGCTTTGATTAGAAGATGTATTGAAGAACTTCATTTGCTTTCACATTCTCATGGCTGAAAGTGTAAGTTTCTTTCAATACTGAAAATTGCCAGTTGGAGCTGGGGGCCAGATGCCGTCAAATGCCCCCTGGGATTTTTGTGCCAATATTGAAATCAGTCTGCCTTTCTTTCTCTCAGGTGCTTGCTGTAGGCCGATCTCAGGGCCTCCAGCTCCACGTCTGTCATTGACTTTGCTCTCTCAAGTGGGTCCTTGCACTTCAGAACGAGCAGACTCTCGGCAAGTGTGTCATCAGCCATGCTGGAGCGCTGACAAGTTTTGTTTTTACGAACACAAGAGAACACTCTTTCGCAGTGGGCACTGCTGTGAGGGATACACAAGATACCCCCCATCACCTCGGACAGCTGGTCAATTTTTGCAATAGCGTCTTCACGGGTAGTAGAAGCACGCTCATTGGCTACTGCGGACCAATCAGAATTAGGATTTTGTAGCCTATTTTGCCGAGAATGTCTTTTCACACAAAAAAGTACAATATCAGCGAAAACGTACTTTTAGCGATCTCCAAACCGTATTTTTAAAACGGTGGTCGTAGTAGCGTAGTCGGGGGTGTGAAATCGTAGAAACTACGCTGGGAGCGTAGTGGTAAACAGGTCTGTAGTGGCATAGTCTTGCGCCTGCCACTATAAGGTCATGTAGGCAGGTGAAGTAGGTCCATGGCCACTGTGAGTTCCTCTCTACCTCCTAGGGCGGAGTGTGGGTGGGTGGTTGGCACCACCTCTCTTCGGCTGCTGACCGAGTTAGTTCCTCCAAATAGGGCTTCGGACATGGGGGAACCGCCCTGCAAGTTAGTTCTCATCTGTGGCTCCTCTCTTCGACTCGGGACCCTGAAGCCTGTGTCATTCTCCATGCTCCTACGGCGTGGGGGAGGTGTTCTGGTGGTTCAATCGCGACGGGGAAGCACATCCCGCCAGCTGGCTCTAATGACCGAATGTCAGTCCTCCTATGGACAGCTTCGGTCTCCAAAACATTTCTCAGTCCAACACGAAGGGGAAGTACGTCCCGACAGTTGGTTCGGATGACCGCACGACCGTCCTCGAGGGAGGGCTCCGGTCCCAAAGCTTGCTTGTCTGAGACTCAATCTCACCTTCCACCTTCACTGCGGGGGAACCACGCTCCATATGCCGACACAGCCTAGGGGTGAACCCCATCACTGGCGTTCAAGCATGTCCCGGGCATCTACGAGGCGGGGTGGAGTTCTTCTGTGCATTCTGTGTCTCACATGACTGAATTTCTCGCCCTCCGTTTACTGCGAGATGCCTGAGCTCCATGCAGACCCATACCTGGGGGACGAATCCCGTAGTGAGTGTCCTTGCATATTAGGGGCCTCTACAAGGCGGGGTGGAGCTCTTGTGTGCGTTCTGTGGCTATATTTTCATGCAGCCAGTACACAAATGGTCAGGCTGGGGGTAGGCACCTCTGCCGTTGTGTACCGTGGACACTTGGATTTATGTGCATTGTGTTGTGCTTGGATTACCTACGTGTTCTGTGGATTATGTGGTGTTGTTTTTTTCTGTGGGATTATCGGTTTGAGTCATGATAAGGTAAAGTAGCGGTTACTGCCTCCAACCGGTTTCGACCAGTCGGCGGCGGCGACAGGGTGGTGATGTATGCAAGCCGACCGGGAGCGTGGGCCCTCTGCGGAGGCTTTCTGCTGCTCGCCGGTCTTCTTCTTTCCTTTGTTACAGTACTTAGGTAACGACTTGCACCAAGTGTGGCACCTTCCAGTGGCCTAGGACGGCCATGATGTCTGCCTACCATGCTCGTGCTGCTCCTCCGATCAGACAGGCGACAGTGCGTGACGTGGGAGGAAGAGAGATGGTTGCAGTTGGGGGCGTTTTACCGGAGGGATAAACCGGCGCCTTGCACACAGCTGACGAACAAAGCAGCATTGACGACAATGAAGGGAAAGGCAGAATCATACTGGTCGGTGCCTCAGGCAGCGCTGTCCTGCCTTGAGCGGATGAATGAGCCTAGCAGCAGCAAAGGATCGTGGCTTGGCCCCCCATTCGGACCCGGCACCAAGAGCTCCACCTCGCCTCGTAGAGGCCCTGGGACATGCTCGACCGCCAGTGATGGGGAGGCACGTGTCGGCATATGGAAGCTCGGTCCCCCCCGCAATAAAGATGTTGGGCCAGATTATCACCCCCCCAGGTGAGAGACAGAGAGAGAGAGAGCCCAAGCGGGGGTCCCCCTCCCCTCTGAGAAGCAAGTGCCCGCCAGCCTTCGGCCGGACCAGCGCCGTCACCGGGCCGCATCTACAACGCACCTCTCAGGGAGGGACAGGAAAAATGTATTTTTCTTTAAAATAAATTTTTTCGAAAAATACTTACCGATGGTATTACTGAGAGGAAGATATACTTAACTGACAATTTCAGTCTCCAAAATTTGTTGTGTGTTGCCACACAACCAGGGACGTACCTCTAGCAAGCAGTTACCTAATCCCCCGAGTGTCCTCCCTATCCTCGGAATAACCTCCCTTCCAAATCTCGCAAGAGGCCGTTATTTGGCAACACACAACAAATTTTGGAGACTGAAATTGTCAGTTAAGTATATCTTCCTCTCAGTAATACCATCGGTAACGATTTTTAAGAAATAAATGTGTATTTTGTGCTATTTTAGTTTTCGCGCAACGCGCAACATTTGTTCAAAGAATGATAGTCAGGAAAAATGCTACATTCACAAAACATTAATTCACAATAATTTCAGCTCACCATTAAACAAAATATGTAGAATGCAACAAGTTATGGTCACAAATGCACACTGTAACCTTTGTGCGTCATACTTCTTACTTACTTACTTACTTACGCCTGTCACCCCTACCCGGGTATAGGCCGTCGACGAGAGACCTCCAGCAACTCCTGTCCTGTGCTTCTCCTTCGATTCTACTCCAGGTGGTTCCCAGTCTCTTCATGTCTGCTTGGAGGTCTCGACGCCAGGAGTTTCTCGGCCTACCTCTTTTCCTCTTTCCTTGGGGGTTCCATGACAATGCCTGCCTAGTGATACTGGAAGCTGGCTTTCTCAGACTGTGACCAATCCATCCCCATCTTCTTCACCCAATTTCATTCTCTGATGTTATCTGCTCTGTTTTCTCCCATAGTCTGACGTTGCTGATCTTCTCTGGCCAGTGGATTTTCAAAATTTTTCTAAGGCAACTGTTCATGAAGGTCTGTACTCTGTTGACTGTGGTTTTTGTCAATCTCCAAGTCTCTGCTCCATATAGGAGAACTGCTTTTACATTGGAGTTGAAAATCCGGACTTTGGTGTGTTGTGACAGCTCTTTGGAACTCCACACTTTTTTCAACTGGAGAAAGGCTGCTCTGCCTTTACCGATTCGTGCTCTGACATCTGCATCAGTGCCGCCTTTTTTGTCTATGATGCTCCCAAGATAGGTGAAGGACTCCACTTCCTCCAACGGGGTGCCAGCAAGCAAGACTGGTTCTTCCCTAGTTGCGTTCAGCCTCATTGTCTTTGTTTTCTGTTTGTGAATGGTGAGGCCCACTTGGGACGAGATGTCAGCAAGCCTCGTGGTCTTGTCCTGCATTTGTTGATGAGTGTGGGACAGTAATGCCAAGTCGTCTGCAAAATCAAGGTCGTCAAGCTGTGTCCACAGTGTCCACTGTATTCCACTTCGTCTGTGCTCTGTGGTCATCTTCATGACCCAGTCTATGGCCACTAGGAAGAGGAACGGAGACAGCAGACACCCCTGCCTGACACCAGTTCTGACCTGGAGCTCCCTGGTGAACTGCCCTTCGTGGATCACGCGACATGTCATGCCATCATAGCTGCTCTTGATCAGGTGGACGAGCTTTGTGGATACACCGTAGTGTCGTAGGAGTTTCCACAGAGTCTCTCGGTCCACGCTGTCAAATGCTTTCTCATAATCCACAAAGTTGACGTACAGCGGGGAGCTCCACTCCAGAGACTGTTCCACGATGATGCGAAGAGTGGCGATCTGGTCTGTACATGATCGGTTCTTCCTGAATCCTGCTTGCTGGTCTCTCAGCTGGGGGTCAACGGAGCTCCTCATTCTCTCTAGGATGATCCTGTTGAAGACCTTTCCTGGTACTGACAGCAAGGTGATTCCTCTGTAGTTGGAACACTTGCTGAGGTCGCCTTTCTTGGGAAGCTTGATTATGTACCCCTCCTTCCAGTCAGCCGGCATCACCTCCTCTTCCCAGATCTTTCCAAACAGTGGGTACAGCATCTCCACTGTTGTCTCTAGGTCTGCTTTCAGAGACCCCGCTGGGATGCCATCTGGCCATGCTGCTTTGCCATTCTTCAAAAATGCCACTGCTCTTCTGATCTCTTCCCGGCTGGGTCTGTCACAGCTGATGGGTAGGTCGGTCTCTGCTGGCTGGATGTCTGGTGGGTCGGGTGGGCTAGGTCTGTTCAGTAACTCTTCAAAATACTCAGCCCATCTGTCGAGTTGGTCTGCTCTGTCTGCAATAGGCTTGCCTTCTTTGTCTTTTACTGGTCTTTCTGTATGGTCATACTTGCCCGACAATCTTCTGGTAATGTCGTAGAGCTGTTTCATGTTGCCGCTGCCTGCTGCCTTTTCTGCCTCTGCTGCCAGGCTGTCTGTGTAGGCCCTCTTGTCTGCCCTGATACTCCTCTTCACCTCGCGGTTGGCTTCCGAGTATTCCTCCTGTGCCCTTGCTTTGGCTGCTCTCGTGTGACTGTTGTTGACAACTGCTTTTTTCTGCTTCCTCACTTCTATCTTCTTCAAGGTCTGTGCCGACAGCCAGTCCTTGTGCTGGTGTTTCCTGAACCCTACAGTGTCTTTGCAGGTTGAGTTCAGCGCCTCTCTAACCGCCTTCCACTGCTGCTCTGTGGTGACTGCCTCTTCATTTACTAGCTCCTGTAGCGCTTGAAACCGGTTGGACAGCACCAGTTTGAACTCTTCTCTAACTCCAGTTTCTCTCAGGAGGCCTACATTATAGCGCTGTCTTCTTGTTGTCTCTGTGCGGCTTTTCTTTAGCTTGAGCTTCATTCTTAAGGTAAGCAGATGGTGGTCTGAGGCGACATCTGCTCCCCTCCTCACTCGAACATCTTGAAGGGATCTTCTAAATTTCTTGCTAATGCAGACATGGTCTATTTGGTTCTCTGTTGTATGGTCAGGTGAGACCCAAGTTGCTTTGTGTATTCTTCTGTGTGGGAAGATGCTGCCTCCAATGACAAGTCGGTTTAGAGCACAAAAGTCTACAAACCTCTCCCCGTTCTCACTCATCTCCGAGCCTAGTCCCTGTCTCCCCATCACCTCTTCATATCCGGTGTTGTCCTCCCCTATTTTGGCATTAAAATCGCCCATGACGATGGTGATGTCTCGCTCCACACATTTGTCCACGGCACTCTGGAGTCGGTCGTAGAACTCTTGTTTCTCTTCCTCGTCACTGTCATTAGTGGGCGCATAACACTGGATGACGTTCAGCTTGAGCTTTTTCTTGGTTCTAAAGGCTGCTGTGATAATTCTTGGCCCAAGAGGTTCCCAGCCCATCAGCGCTCTCTGTGCCACTTGTGACAGCATGAATGCTACTCCTTCTGTATGGGGGGCATTCTCCTCTTCATGACCTGAATACAGAATCATCTCCCCACTTAACAGCCTTTTCTGGCCAGACTGCGTCCATCTGGCTTCACTAATACCTAGCAGGGAAAGGTTGTACTTTTGCATTTCCGCTGCTATCTGGGCGGCCTTGCCGCTCTGGTACATGGTCTTGACGTTCCATGTGCCCATGGTTGTGTCCCTGGATAGAGAGAGGCGGCTCGGTCCTGTGGCTTCCGAAGACTTCCGGCTTTCACCACAGGACGTCATAAGTCTTCTGGTAGAAGAACCTTCCTCCTCCAGGAAAGGAATTACTGTTAGTCTTTTCGTCGGCGTTTTTGTAGCTATTTCCTTTTTTGCAGGGTGGGGAAGCTACCCCCATGCCCAACCCCCTTACTAGGAGGACCAGGGGTTTTCTGTCGGGGTCACCTTCCCTTAGACCATGTTGGTTCACGGCACCTTATTTCATTCGGTGCACCCCTCTCATGAGGGACCCCCTATCCACCACCCAGGGGACGCGCCTCAACGCCATATGGTCCCAGCGTGAGGGCGTCATACTTCAACATCTACATATTATTATTAGCTCCCTTCTGCAATGACTAGCCACCGTGAGATGGCCTTAGTCGCCTACTCGGCGTTAAACACCAATAATCAATCAATCTGCTATGACTAGATATTGTACAACTCTTAGTCTTACCTTATCACTAACACAAATGCACACTGGAACCTTTGTCAATTTGTGTGTCATACTTCAACATCCACATATTAGCTCCCTTCTGCTATCACTAGATATTGTACAACTCTTACCATATCACTAACACAAATGCACACTGTAACCTTTGTCTGCGTCATACTTCAACATCCACATATTAGCTCACTTCTGCTGTCACTAGATATTGTACACCTCTTACCTTATCACTAACACAAATGCACACTGTAACCTTGGTTAGTTTGTGTGTCATACTTCAACATCCACATATTAGCTCACTTCTGCTGTCACTAGATATTGTACAACTCTTATCTTGTCACTAACACAAATACAAACTGTAACCTTGGTTAGTTTGTGTGTCATACTTCAACATCCACATATTAGCTCACTTCTGCTGTCACTAGATATTGTACAACTCTTATCTTGTCACTAACACAAATGCAAACTGTAACCTGTGGGTGTCATTCAGTCTCATATGTTTTCTAATGCATAGAAGTAAACTACTCGTAGTCACTGTCATCACTGCTGCTGCTGACACATTCTACTTCTTTCCTCCTGATTTGGTGTTTTGCTCTCTTTCAAGCTCTG
Source organism: Semisulcospira habei (assembly GCA_036245525.1). Lineage (NCBI taxonomy): Eukaryota > Metazoa > Mollusca > Gastropoda > Semisulcospiridae > Semisulcospira > Semisulcospira habei. Next base: position 161,788,267 of record BTPG01000008.1, read on the forward strand.
TGCGTAGCAGGACTTGGCAGCTCTGACTTCTTCTACAGAGGTAGCAAACTTCAGTGTGTTGCTACACTTAAAATAAAAATGGAGAAGACAATTACAGATGAAAAAGAAAACATGTTTAAAAGTACCTTGTGTGATCTAATCTTGGATTCCTTGACGAACGCCACAAGCGTTTCCGAGAACTGAAGGGGATATTACTTACTTACTTACTTACGCCTGTCACCTCGCGCTGGGACCATCTGGCGTTGAGGCACGTCCCCTGGGTGGTGGATAGGGGGTCCCTCGTGAGAGGGGTGCACCGAATGAAATAAGGTGCCGTGAACCAACATGGTCTAAGGGAAGGTGACCCCGACAGAAAACCCCTGGTCCTCCTAGTAAGGGGGTTGGGCGTGGGGGTAGCTTCCCCACCCTGCAAAAAAGGAAATAGCTACAAAAACGCCGACAAAAAGACTAACAGTAATTCCTTTCCTGGAGGAGGAAGGTTCTTCTACCAGAAGACTTATGACGTCCTGTGGTGAAAGCCGGAAGTCTTCGGAAGCCACAGGACCGAGCCGCCTCTCTCTATCCAGGGACACAACCATGGGCACATGGAACGTCAAGACCATGTACCAGAGCGGCAGGCCGCCCAGATAGCAGCGGAAATGCAAAAGTACAACCTTTCCCTGCTAGGTATCAGTGAAGCCAGATGGACGCAGTCTGGCCAGAAAAGGCTGTTAAGTGGGGAGATGATTCTGTATTCAGGTCATGAAGAGGAGAATGCCCCCCATACAGAAGGAGTAGCATTCATGCTGTCACCAGTGGCACAGAGAGCGCTGATGGGCTGGGAACCTCTTGGGCCAAGAATTATCACAGCAGCCTTTAGAACCAAGAAAAAGCTCAAGCTGAACGTCATCCAGTGTTATGCGCCCACTAATGACAGTGACGAGGAAGAGAAACAAGAGTTCTACGACCGACTCCAGAGTGCTGTGGACAAATGTGCGGAGCGAGACATCACCATCGTCATGGGCGATTTTAATGCCAAAATAGGGGAGGACAACACCGGATACGAAGAGGTGATGGGGAGACAGGGACTAGGCTCGGAGATGAGTGAGAACGGGGAGAGGTTTGTAGACTTTTGTGCTCTAAACCGACTTGTCATTGGAGGCAGCATCTTCCCACACAGAAGAATACACAAAGCAACTTGGGTCTCACCTGACCATACAACAGAGAACCAAATAGACCATATCTGCATTAGCAAGAAATTTAGAAGATCCCTTCAAGATGTTCGAGTGAGGAGGGGAGCAGATGTCGCCTCAGACCACCATCTTCTTACCTTAAGAATGAAGCTCAAGCTAAAGAAAAGCCGTACAGAGACAACAAGAAGACAGCGCTCATGCCTTTACCATAGCTGACACTTAGTTCGCTTCCAGCTGCCAGAGAGATAAGGCGCCGCGAGGTCACATTCCACTCTCGCCCGCTCATTCTATTTATATCACACTTGGTACTGTGGGGTACACACGGCTCTACAGTGTGACCGGCGCTCTGCCGCTATAACAACTACCTACTGGTTTGTATTCATAACACATCTCTGCCTAAAGTGACTGTTGTGGAAGCAACATCGTTCAAAAGTTGAAATTCTCACCTACACACTGATACCAAACATGACAACATTACGACTTGCACTTGTGTAGCAGGTTATGATGAAAATAAAGGGAACGCAAATTTGTTGATTTATGATGTCGGTGTTTGTTGTAAAATTGACAAAGTTCCCACAGCCATAACACAAAGACGTAACTTTTCCCAAGGATACACACTTGCATGCATAAGGGTCAGCATGCCTACAGTAAGTATCACTTACCGGATTTTCGTTCCATGGTGGGGGATGGAAGCAGGAGGGTAATTAATGAGGTCACTGACAGGTGTCGACAGACAATTTCCAGACATCCGCCTTAGTGTACACTCCCAGAATTGGGGAAAGAGAGGGCTTAGTTACACGGATACTATTGGAGGAGATAGCCACGTTTCTTTCTTGGGAAATAGTGTAACACTAACAGTCAACCTTGTAAATGTACTTTTGATTTAACTTTTGATCATGATGGAGTCTGATGAAACGCGTACAGTCTGTGTACACACAGGTGTGTTCCATGCAATGAGAGTAAATGCATTGTGCAGAATATGTGGCGAGAGATCACAAAAGAAACACAGTGATAAAAGGTAATTTCTTTGTATCAATTATGAACACTTACTCCACAAGTGTTATGGAATTAATATCCAGGAAGACAAAGACACGATGCACTCAAAAACAATGTGTAGGAGTTGCTATAGTCGGATGAAACGGATAGACTCGACTGAAACACGCGTGTCCGAGGAGACAACGCGAAATGCGGCGTCTGATATTGCCTCATCACAACACATTTGGACCATGTTCGATCCAAATACGAGTGTTGAAGAATGTGTCGCGTGTGTTCACTTCATGCAGCTAGGTAAAGGAGGACGACCAGCGAAGCGGGGTTCGCGGCATGGAAAGAAACGATCGTTTCAATCCGCGGAATGTGACACTCATAACACTGACCCTAATAACAGCACTAATGAAGGTGATAGTGGTATACAAGTTTTTATTCCGCCGACGTCTACTCCCCGTAAAACGCCATGCACAGTCGATGCTCAAACGTCGCCGTTACAAAGAGTGTGGACCCCATCTCCACCAACAAAGCGGACGCATGAAATAGCCATTTCACCCATTGAAAAAACGGGTGTCGATATAGCCACATCTCCACATATCAAACGACCCAGCCTTCGACCTATCCAGGAACTGCAGATGCCACTGACAAAGGAGGAAGAAAAATATCAGACGGCACTAAACCGCACAATGCTTAATGAATCAGCTGATGCCACAATTTGTTGCAAGACTGGAGGACAGCCTTTGTATTTTATGCACATACCCAAACCAAGAAAACCAACAACAGTGGCATCATCGGCCGTAATACAAAGAAGGTCGAAGGTGCTAGCCCATGTTAGGGCGAATATATCTGGTGGATCAGAGGTGGACGAAGCTGAACAAATAGCTGACGAGTTAAGATGAGAAAGAAATGAAAAAATGACTGCAATATTAGACAGAGCAGGCCATAGGCGATCCGTGTATGTCTGTAGAAAACAGGGTATTGCGCTGAGAACCAATCTAGGATTAAGCTGGTCCAAGTACAGAACATACAAACGCTTCATGAGAAGTATTGGTGTCAACCTTGAAAGTGAAAGAAAAGAAAGGCAGGCCCAGAAGGAAGCACTCTGTGGCAGAGTGACCATTGAACAAAAGAATCTGACCTTTGAAAACAAAGTCACGAACAAGAAGGAAAGCCAGAAAACACCTGTCGCATACATAGAAGATCTCACACATTTTGTTCCTGAACTGCTTAACAAGTATGAAGCTGCAAATCTTCTTGAATGGCATGAACAAATACCAAAAGATGAAATTTGGATAAAACTAAGAGGAGATCATGGCGGTAACAGTTATAAAACAATGCTTCAAGTTGCTAATCTCCAAAACCCTAACTCTAAACACAATACGTTTTGGTGTGTATGGCTAACTGTAAAGACAGTCATGAAAATCTTCAAACAATTTTGCAGCCGTTTAAAGAGCAGGTGTCAGTTCTCCAAACCATGAAATGGAAAGAAAAACAGATACGTGTATTTCTGTTTGGAGATTATGATTTTCTCCTCAAACTTTTTGGTCTCTCAGGAGCACAAGAGGTCCACCCTTGTCTCTGGTGCACAGCTTCGAAAAGTCAGCTACAAAGAGCTCCACATGAGCGAGTACAAGTGAAAAAAAGAACTCTGAACAACATCAAGAGGGATTACAGGCGATACATTCGTGCAGGAGGAGACAAAAAGAATGCCAAGGGTTACAACAATGTTGTTGAGATTTCGCAAACGGCACCACCATACCTCCATCTTCTGTTAGGTATAGTAAAAAAACATCATTCCCTCCTTGAGCAAGAATGCCACGAACTTGATAAAGCCATTGCTGAAAGACTGGCCGAGGGAAAGGAGGCACATGATGAAAACACACCTTTTGAAAACTACATTTCAGAAGAGTCATCAAAGAACTGGAAAAAAGAAAACAGCTGACTGAGGGTATTGCAGTGTTGAGTGACAAGAGACACAATGAGAGTGCAAAGCATTTTGATGAACGACGTGAGCAGAAGATGCAGCGGGTAGCAGAATTCGAGGACAAAATAGAAGCTCTGAGAGAAGAGACAAAGTTGCCATTTCTGTGCGGGCCTGTCACTTCTGGCCTTGACGAAGCACTAAAGAGGAATACGATATTCATGCAAGCATACCATGGCCGTTCGTTTGTTGGCAACCACTGCCACCGTTACTTGAAGTATGATGTGTTGACTGATGTTGGTGACAGTGTTATCAGCAATACCATGAAGCTGACAGATGATCCTAAACTTCATGCAGCAGCGCATGACATATCCTTAAAGTTCCGAATTCTGAACGACCTGTACTCACAAGTCCACACTAATGTTTCTCACAAACTGCCGGTGAAGAGCAGAAATGAATCAATGCAAGACATCAATGACAAGATTGCAAACTACATGCGTTTTTTTCGAAGTACTTTTCCAGCCAGTAGCATCATTCCGAAACAACACATCCTGGAATGTCACTGCATTGAATTTATGACAAAGTGGGGATTTGGTTTGGCGCTTCATGGTGAGCAGGGAGGTGAAGAGAGTCACGCTACCATTAACATTCTAAAGAGCAGGACATATGGCTTGCAGACAGAGGAGGAAAAACTCAGACTGCTCATGACCGAGCACATGACACTCCTGTCACCCGTCCTCCACTCCGTCATTCCTCCAGTAGTCAAACAGAAAAAAATTCTCGCATAGACGGCGCCGGAGTTGTGTATCTGTGAACAGAAACTCGGCATTCGGTTCTTATGTCTAGTGCGTCAGAAAATGTGTTAAACCTCAAGGTATGTTTAAAAACACTGTTGAATATTGTGACCTGTTATGGACTGATCGTATTTCGGGATGGCAATAGCAGTCTGTGGAGTACCGAAACGGCTGCGGGCTAGAAATGCCAGAACACGCGACCTGTCAGTGACCTCATTAACCACCCTCCTGCTTCCGTCCCCCACCATGGAACGAAAATCCGGTAAGTGATACTTACTGTAGGCATGCTGACCCTTATGCATGCAAGTGTGTTTCGTTGGGAAAAGTTACGTCTTCGTGTTATGGCTGTGGGAACTTTGTCAATTTCACAACAAACACCGACATCAACAAATTCGCGTTCCCTTTATTTTTACCATAACCTGCTACACAAGTGCAAGTCGTAATGTTGTCATGTTTGGTATCAGTGTGTAGGTGAGAATTTCAACTTTTGAACGATGTTGTTTCCACAACAGTCACTTCAGGCAGATTTGTGTTATGAATAGAAACCAGTAGGTAGCGGCAGAGCGCCGGTCACACCGTGTACCGCACAACACGTGACCTGTCAGTGACCTCATTAACCACCCTCCTGCTTCCATCCCCCACCATGGAACGAAAATCCGGTAAGTGATACTTACTATAGGCATGCTGACCCTTATGCATGCAAGTGTGTTTCGTTGGGAAAAGTTACGTCTTCGTGTTATGGCTGTGGGAACTTTGTCAATTTCACAACAAACACCGACATCATACATCAACAAATTTGCGTTCCCTTTATTTTCATCATAACCTGCTACACAAGTGTAAGTCGTAATGTTGTCATGTTTGGTATCTGTGTGTAGGTGAGAATTTCAACTTTTGAATGATGTTGCTTCCACAACAGTCACTTTAGGCAGAGATGTGTTATGAATACAAACCAGTAGGTAGTTGTTATAGCGGCAGAGCACCGGTCACACTGTAGAGCCGTGTGTACCCCACAGTACCAAGTGTGATATAAATAGAATGAGCGGGCGAGAGTGGAATTATGACCTCGCGGCGCCTTATCTCTCTGGCAGCTGGAAGCGAACTAAGTGCTAGGCGCCAGCACTGGCTGGTAAAGCCGTGCGCTATAATGTAGGCCTCCTGAGAGAAACTGGAGTTAGAGAAGAGTTCAAACTGGTGCTGTCCAACCGGTTTCAAGCGCTACAGGAGCTAGTAAATGAAGAGGAGGCGGTCACCACAGAGCAGCAGTGGAAGGCAGTTAGAGAGGCGCTGAACTCAACCTGCAAAGACACTGTAGGGTTCAGGAAACACCATCACAAGGACTGGCTGTCGGCACAGACCTTGAAGAAGATAGAAGTGAGGAAGCAGAAGAAAGCAGTTGTCAACAACAGTCGCACGAGAGCAGCCAAAGTAAGGGCACAGGAGGAATACTCGGAAGCCAACCTCGAGGTGAAGAGGAGTATCAGGGCAGACAAGAGGGCCTACAAGACAGCCTGGCAGCAGAGGCAGAAAAGGCAGCAGGCAGCGGCAACATGAAACAGCTCTACGACATTACCAGAAGATTGTCGGGCAAGTATGGCCATACAGAAAGACCAGTGAAAGACAAAGAAGGCAAGCCTATTGCAGACAGAGCAGACCAACTCGACAGATGGGCTGTGTATTTTGAAGAATTACTGAACAGACCTAGCCCACCCGACCCCCCAGACATCCAGCCGGCAGAGACCGACCTACCCATCAGCTGTGACAGACCCAGCCGGGAAGAGATCAGAAGAGCAGTGGCATTTTTGAAGAACGGCAAAGCAGCAGGGCCAGATGGCATACCAGCGGAGTCTCTGAAAGCAAACCTAGAGACAACGGTGGAGATGCTGTACCCACTGTTTGGAAAGATCTGGTAAGAGAAGGTGATGCCGGCTGACTGGAAGGAGGAGTACCTAATCAAGCTTCCCAAGAAAGGCGACCTCAGCAAGTGTTCCAACTATAGAGGAATCACCTTGCTGTCAGTACCAGGAAAGGTCTTCAACAGGATCATCCTAGAGAGAATGAAGAGCTCCATTGACCCCCAGCTGAGAGACCAGCAAGCAGGATTCAGGAAGAACCGATCATGTACAGACCAGATCGCCACTCTCCGCATCATCGTGGAGCAGTCTCTGGAGTGGAGCTCCCAGCTGTACATCAACTTTGTGGATTATGAGAAAGCATTTGACAGCGTGGACCGAGAGACTCTGTGGAAACTCCTACGACACTACGGTGTACCCACAAAGCTCGTCCGCCTGATCAAGAGCAGCTACGATGGCATGACATGTTGCGTGATCCACGAAGGGCAGTTCACCAGGGAGCTCCAGGTCAGAACTGGTGTCAGGCAGGGGTGTCTGCTGTCTCCATTCCTCTTCCTACTGGCCATAGACTGGGTCATGAAGATGACCACAGAGCAGAGACGAAGTGGAATACAGTGGACACTGTGGACACAGCTTGACGACCTTGATTTTGCAGATGACTTGGCATTATTGTCCCACACTCATCAACAAATGCAGGACAAGACCACGAGGCTTGCTGACATATCGTCCCTAGTGGGCCTCACCATCCACAAACAGAAAACAAAGACAATGAGGCTGAACGCAACCAGGGAAGAACCAGTCTTGCTTGCTGGCACCCCGTTGGAGGAGGTGGAGTCCTTCACCTATCTCGGGAGCATCATAGACAAAAAAGGCGGCACTGATGCAGATGTCAGAGAACGAATCGGTAAAGCCAGAGCAGCCTTTCTCCAGTTGAAAAAAGTGTGGAGCTCCAGAGAGCTGTCACAACACACCAAAGTCCGGATTTTCAACTCCAATGTAAAAGCAGTTCTCCTATATGGAGCAGAGACTTGGAGATTGACAAAAACCACAGTCAACAGAGTACAGACCTTCATGAACAGTTGCCTTAGAAGAATTTTGCAAATCCACTGGCCAGAGAAGATCATCAACGTCAGACTCTGGGAGAGAACAGAGCAGATAACAGCAGAGAATGAAATTGGACGAAGAAGATGGGGATGGATCGGTCACAGTCTGAGAAAGCCAGCTTCCAGTATCACTAGGCAGGCATTGTCATGGAATCCCCAGGGAAAGAGGAAAAGAGGTAGGCCGAGAAACTCCTGGCGTCGAGACCTCCAAGCAGACATCAAGAGAATGGGAACCACCTGGAGTAAAATCGAAGGAGAAGCACAGGACAGGAGTCGCTGGAGGTCTCTCGTCGACGGCGTATACCCGGGTAGGAGTGACAGGCGTAAGACCTCCAGCGACTCCCTTCCTGTGCTTCTCCTTCGATTTTACTCCAGGTAGTTCCCATTCTCTTGATGTCTGCTTGGAGGTCTCGACGCCAGGAGTTTCTCGGCCTACCTCTTTTCCTCTTTCCCTGGGGGTTCCATGACAATGCCTGCCTAGTGATACTGGAAGCTGGCTTTCTCAGACTGTGACCGATCCATCCCCATCTTCTTCGTCCAATTTCATTCTCTGCTGTTATCTGCTCTGTTCTCTCCCAGAGTCTGACGTTGATGATCTTCTCTGGCCAGTGGATTTGCAAAATTCTTCTAAGGCAACTGTTCATGAAGGTCTGTACTCTGTTGACTGTGGTTTTTGTCAATCTCCAAGTCTCTGCTCCATATAGGAGAACTGCTTTGACATTGGAGTTGAAAATCCGGACTTTGGTGTTTTGTGACAGCTCTCTGGAACTACAAACTTTTTTCAACTGGAGAAAGGCTGCTCTGGCTTTACCGATTCGTGCTCTGACATCTGCATCAGTGCCGCCTTTTTTGTCTATGATGCTCCTGAGATAGGGGAAGGACGCCACCTCCTCCAACGGGGTGCCAGCAAGCAAGACTGGTTCTTCCCTGGTTGCGTTCAGCCTCATTGTCTTTGTTTTCTGTTTGTGGATGGTGAGGCCCACTTGGGACGAGATGTCAGCAAGCCTCGTGGTCTTGTCCTGCATTTGTTGATGCGTGTGGGACAGTAATGCCAAGTCATCTGCAAAATCGAGGTCGTCAAGCTGTGTCCACAGTGTCCACTGTATTCCGCTTCTTCTCTGCTCTGTGGTCCTCTTCATGACCCAGTCTATGGCCAGTAGGAAGAGGAACGGAGACAGCAGACACCCCTGCCTGACACCAGTTCTGACCTGGAGCTCCCTGGTGAACTGCCCTTCGTGGATCACGCGACATGTCATGCCATCGTAGCTGCTCTTGATCAGGCGGACGAGCTTTGTGGGTACACCGTAGTGTTGTAGGAGTTTCAACAGAGTCTCTCGGTCCACGCTGTCAAATGCTTTCTTGTAATCCACAAAGTTGACGTACAGCGGGGAGCTCCACTCCAGAGACTGTTCCACGATGATGCGAAGAGTGGCGATCTGGTCTGTACATGATCGGTTTTTCCTGAATCCTGCTTGCTGGTCTCTCATCTGGGGGTCAACGGAGCTCTTCATTCTCTCCAGGATGATCCTGTTGAAGACCTTTCCTGGTACTGACAGCAAGGTGATTCCTCTATAGTTGGAACACTTGCTGAGGTCACCTTTCTTGGGAAGCTTGATTAGGTACCCCTCCTTCCAGTCAGCCGGCATCACCTCCTCTTCCCAGATCTTTCCAAACAGTGGGTACAGCATCTCTACTGTTGTCTCTAGGTCTGCTTTCAGAGACTCCACTGGGATGCCATCTGGCCCTGCTGCTTTGCCGTTCTTCAAAAATGCCACTGTTCTTCTGATCTCTTCCCGGCTGGGTCTGTCACAGCTGATGGGTAGGTCGGTCTCTGCTGGCTGGATGTCTGGGGGGTCGGGTGGGCTGGGTCTGTTCAGTAACTCTTCAAAATACTCGGCCCATCTCTCGAGTTGGTCTGCTCTGTCTGCAATAGGCTTGCCTTCTTTGTCTTTTACTGGTCTTTCTGTATGGCCATACTTGTCCGACAATCTTCTGGTAATGTCGTAGAGCTGTTTCATGTTGCCGCTGCCTGCTGCCTTTTTTGCCTCTGCTGCCAGGCTGTCTGTGTAGGCCTTCTTGTCTGTCCTGATACTCCTCTTCACCTCGTGGTTGGCTTCCGAGTATTCCTCCTGTGCCCTTGCTTTGGCTGCTCTCGTGTGACTGTTGTTGACAACTGCTTTCTTCTGCTTCCTCACTTCTATCTTCTTCAAGGTCTGTGCCGACAGCCAGTCCTTGTGATGGTGTTTCCTGAACCCTACAGTGTCTTTGCAGGTTGAGTTCAGCGCCTCTCTAACTGCCTTCCACTGCTGCTCTGTGGTGACCGCCTCCTCTTCATTTACTAGCTCCTGTAGCGCTTGAAACCGGTTGGACAGCACCAGTTTGAACTCTTCTCTCACTCCAGTCTCTCTCAGGAGGCCTACATTATATCGCTGTCTTCTTGTTGTCTCTGTGCGGCTTTTCTTTAACTTGAGCTTTATTCTTAAGGTGAGCAGATGGTGGTCTGAGGCGACATCTGCTCTCCTCCTCACTCGAACATCTTCATGGGATCTTCTAAATTTCTTGCTAATGCAGATATATGGTCTATTTGGTTCTCTGTAGTATGGTCAGGTGAGACCCAGGTTGCTTTGTGTGTTCTTCTGTGTGGAAGATGCTGCCTCCAATGACAAGTCTGTTTAGAGCACAACAGTCTACAAACCTCTCCCCGTTCTCACTCATCTCCCCTAGTCCCTGTCTCCCCATCACCTCTTCGTATCCGGTGTTGTCCTCCCCTATTTTGGCATTAAAATCGCCCATGACGATGATGTCTCGCTCCGCACATTTGTCCACGGCACTCTGGAGTCGGTCATAGAACTCTTGTTTCTCTTCCTCGTCACTGTCATTAGTGGGCGCATAACACTGGATGACGTTCAGCTTGAGCTTTTTCTTGGTTCTAAAGGCTGCTGTGATAATTCTTGGCCCAAGAGGTTCCCAGCCCATCAGCGCTCTCTGTGCCACTTGTGACAGCATGAATGCTACTCCTTCTGTATGGGGGGCATTCTCCTCTTCATGACCTGAATACAGAATCATCTCCCCACTTAACAGCCTTTTCTGGCCAGACTGCGTCCATCTGGCTTCACTAATACCTAGCAGGGAAAGGTTGTACTTTTGCATTTCCGCTGCTATCTGGGCGGCACGCCTTTACCATAGCCGACACTTAGTTCGCTTCCAGCTGCCAGAGAGATAAGGCTGCCGCGAGTTCCACTCTCGCCCGCTCATTCTATTTATATCGCACTACTGAGCGGTACACGGCGTGACCGGCTCTCTGCCGCTATAACAACTACCTACACATTTGTATTCATAACACATCTCTGCCTAAAGTGACTGTTGTGGAAGCAACATCGTTCAAATGTTGAAATTCTCACCTACACACTGATACCAAACATGACAACATTACGACTTGCACTTGTGTAGCAGGTCATGGTGAAAATAAAGAGAACGGGAATTTGTTGATGTACGAAAACGAGAATTTATTGTGAAATTGACAAAGTTCCCACAGCCATAACACAAAGACGCTACTTTTCCCAGTGAAACACACTTGCGTGCATAAGGGTTAGCATGCCTACAGTACGTATCACTTAATGGATTTTGGGTTCATGGTGGGGGACGGAAGCAGGAGGGTAATTAATGAGGTCACTGACAGGTGTCGACAGACAAGTTCCAGACATCCGACTTGGTGTACACTCCCGGCATTGGGGAAAGAGAGGGCTTAGTTACACGGATACTATTGAGGAGATAGCCACGTTTCTTTCTTGGCAAATAGTGTAACACTAACAGTCAACCTTGTAAATGTACTTTTGATTTAACTTTTGATCATGATGGAGTCTGATGAAACGCGTACAGTCTGTGTACACACAGGTGTGTTCCATGCAATGAGAGTTAATGCATTGTGCAGAATATGTGGCGAGAGATCACAAAAGAGATACACGGATAAAAAGTCATTTCTTTGTATCAATTATGAACACTTAATCCACAAGTGTTATGGAATTAATATCCAGGAAGACAAAGACATGATGCACTCCAAAACAATGTGTAGGAGTTGCTATTGTCGGATGAAACGGATAGACTCGACTGAAACACGTGTGTCCGAGGAGACAACGCGAAATGCGGCGTCTGATATTGCCTCATCACAACACATTTGGACCATGTTCCATCCAAATACGAGTGTTGAAGAATGTGTCGCGTGTGTTCACTTCATGCAGCTAGGTAAAGGAGGACGACCAGCGAAGCGGGGTTCCCGGCATGGAAAGAAACGATCGTTTCGATCCGCGGAATGTGACACTCATAACACTGACACTGATAACAGCACTAATGAAGGTGATAGTGGTATACACGTTTTTATTCTGCCGACGTCTACTCCCCGTAAAACGGTTCTTATGTCTAGTGTGTCAGAAAATGTGTTAAACCTCAAGGTATGTTTAAAAACACTGTTGAATATTGTGACCTGTTATGGACTGATCGTATTTCGGGATGGCAATAGCAGTCTGTGGAGTACCGAGACGGCTGCGGGCGAGAAATGCCAGAACACACGACCTGTCAGTGACCTCATTAACCACCCTCCTGCTTCCGTCCCCCACTATGAATCCAAAATCCGGTAAGTGATACTTACTGTATGCATGCTGACCCTTATGCATGCAAGTGTGTTTCGTTGGGAAAAGTAGCGTCTTTGTGTTATGGCTGTGGGAACTTTGTCAATTTCACAACAAACACCGACATCAACAAATTCCCGTTCCCTTTATTTTTACCATAACCTACTACACAAGTGTAAGTCGTAATGTTGTCATGTTTGGTATCAGTGTGTAGGTGAGAATTTCAACTTTTGAACGATGTTGCTTCCACAACAGTCACTTCAGGCAGATTTGTGTTATGAATACAAACCAGTAGGTAGTTGTTATAGCGGCAGAGCGTCGGTCATGCCGTGTACCGCACAACACGCGACCTGTCAGTGACCTCATTAACCACCCTCCTGCTTTCGTCCCCCACCATGAATCCAAAATCCGCTAAGTGATACTTACTGTAGGCATGCTGACCCTTATGCATGCAAGTGTGTTTCGTTGGGAAAAGTAGCGTCTTCGTGTTATGGCTGTGGGAACTTTGTCAATTTCACAACAAACACCGACATCAACAAATTCCCGTTCCCTTTATTTTTACCATAACCTACTACACAAGTGTAAGTCGTAATGTTGTCATGTTTGGTATCAGTGTGTAGGTGAGAATTTCAACTTTTGAACGATGTTGCTTCCACAACAGTCACTTCAGGCAGATTTGTGTTATGAATACAAACCAGTAGGTAGTTGTTATAGCGGCAGAGCGCCGGTCACGCCGTGTACCGCACAACACGCGACCTGTCAGTGACCTCATTAACCACCCTCCTGCTTTCGTCCCCCACCATGAATCCAAAATCCGCTGATACTTACTGTAGGCATGCTGACCCTTATGCATGCAAGTGTGTTTCGTTGGGAAAAGTAGCGTCTTCGTGTTATGGCTGTGGGAACTTTGTCAATTTCACAACAAACACCGACATCGTACATCAACAAATTCCCGTTCTCTTTATTTTCACCATAACCTGCTACACAAGTGCAAGTCGTAATGTTGTCATATTTGGTATCAGTGTGTAGGTGAGAATTTCAACTTTTGAACGATGTTGCTTCCACAACAGTCACTTTAGGCAGAGATGTGTTATGAATACAAATGTGTAGGTAGTTGTTATAGCGGCAGAGCGCCTGTCACGCCGTGTACCCCACAGTAGCAAGCGATATAAATAGAATGAGCGGGCGAGAGTGGAATGTGACCTCGCGGCGCCTTATCTCGCTGGCAGCTGGAAGCGAACTAAGTGCTAGGCGCCAGCACTGGCTGGTAAAGCCGTGGCGGCCTTGCCGCTCTGGTACATGGTCTTGACGTTCCATGTGCCCATGGTTGTGTCCCTGGATAGAGAGAGGCGGCTCGGTCCTGTGGCTTCCGAAGACTTCCAGCTTTCACCACAGGACGTCATAAATCTTCTGGTAGAAGAACCTTCCTCCTCCAGGAAAGGAATTACTGTTTGTCTTTTCGTCGGCGTTTTTGTAGCTATTTCCTTTTTTGTAGGGTGGGGAAGCCATCCCAACCCCAACCCCCTTACTAGGAGGACCAGGGGTTTTCTGTCGGGGTCACCTTCCCTTAGACCATGTTGGTTCACGGCACCTTATTTCATTCGGTGCACCCCTCTCGCGAGGGACCCCCTATCCACCACCCAGGGGACGCGCCTCAACGCCATATGGTCCCAGCGTGAGGAAGGGGATATTACATTTTGCTATAATTTGCACCATTCTCATCTCTGCCCTGGTGATATCATCTTGTTGCGCTTGTTTCTCTGTGACACGCGTTGCAATGAAAAAATGTTGCACACTTTCTTTACAAGGAACTGCTGTTCTGGACTTGTGGCCAGCTGAATCCAAGTGTCGCTGAATATCGTATGCACCACTGTGCGCAATACTAAACTCTCTGCGGCATACGTTGCAGTGAGCGTAATGAATTCCTTTCGGAGATTTGATTATTTCTTTAAAACGTTCCCTGTATTCACATAAGAATTTTTTGTGGCGCCTTTTGCTTACTAGGAACCTTGCCCCACTGTTCTTCAGACTCGCTCTCAACCCACTTTCATGTAAACGCTTTCTCGACGCCATGCTTAGCAGCTTCCACAATAGCGGACACAAAGCCTCGCACTACATCTCACGCACGAGATTTCACTTTCGCGAATACGCTGTACGGGCAGCACAGAATGGAAATAGCGGATTGGAACATGTAAAAATCATTGCGAAAAAAAAAAAAAAATTGCCCGGTACAGCGAAAATTTGTAAGGAACTGCTCGTATTAGCGTATTTTGGGTTGAAAATTCGTAAAAAATACGCGCTTTTGCGTACGGTAGGCACCTCTGCAACGGTAATCCACCTAAACACAACCAGAGCACGATATGCTCACGGCCTGTCCTGGTTGAGCTAAGCGAAGAGACTGCCGGGAAACGGTGAGCATGCCACCGGATAGGGAGGTAGGGGGGGGCCACTCGGGGTGTCCTGGTAAAGACACCCCTGGGTGTTTGCCTCCCCTGTCAATTTTTTTTGGCTAAAATTGTTAAGCTAAGCGAAGCATTCCTAGTAGTAATGCCGTCGGTAATGATTTTGAGAAAATAAATGTATTGTGCAGATGCAAAAACTTAGTACGCCGTTCATAGCTTGTCTGCTATCATACAGATTTTCTGTCCACCCACCTTGGGGATGTGCAATCAGGAAATGCCTCAGGAAACAACCGCAGTGCTTCTGTAAAAGTGCTTTTCAATTCAGGGTCATGCTCACACCTGAAACAAACAGCAGACAGAGTAAGCATACTTTCTAAATGAACTAAATACACACACACAGTCACACACAAAATAAGAGAAAGCACACATTCAATTCAAATATATGCGGGTCTGCTTTCACCGATTTTAATAGGTTGTCCCAGGCGCCCACACGCAGGCGGAATACTAGGCCAAATGTGCTAAAAATTGCACAAATTTGATCATCACTTTCACTACATAAACATCATTTTTTGTTTCTGATTTTAATATGAAAATGAAGATAAAATATTTCTCTTTCAATCTATGTGTGTTTTATAGTTAAATAAGTTCGGAATTAGTTGTAATAAATTGTGGAAATGTATAGAGGTTTACTCCATTTTGGCCGTGGCGAGGCCTTCCGTGCAGCTAAAGGCAGCGATTTACACACTCCGGTTTTTCCCGCCGCGGATTTCCGAGACAAAGGACACACACTAAAAATAACCTCATGATGAAAGTAGAGTTGTTTGCCAATCTGCCGATATAATTTTCGTATCAATATTTGCTGAAATTCTGGTCAAAATCCGACAACGAAAACTTTTTTGGACTTCAAGTGATCCTATCTGCCTTATTTTTCATCCGTTTTTGACCAGTAAACGCAGGTATTAAAGCTCAATTTACGCTCTTTCCAATGATACGAAAATCAGCACGATAGCTTTTCTGTAGGAATTTCGCCATGCGATCCAAGTGGGGCAACCCTACACCACCTGCGGCGACTAGCTAGCGGCAAAGTAAACTCGCGAGCCTAGCGATGACTCGGCAGATACAAATTTCGTCTCCTACGAATCTCTTCGACCATATATCTCGGTGAGTAATGCTTAAATTATATATGTTTTGATTAGTAATGTGAGTTTTGTGATTTTTAAAATATATTATCATTATGAATAGATGTGTGGAAACAACAGCCGACTCTATTATTGCTCTAGCCTACGTTAGGATAACGTGGTCAGCTGATCGATGTTTTCTGAAGTGGCTTTTCCGACTTACAGTGTTAAATAATGCATATTTAATGGTTATTAGTGTTAACAACCTCGCGCTGGGACCATACGGCGTTGAGGCGCGTCCCCAGGGTGGTGGATAGGGGGTCCCTCGTGTGAGGGGTGCACCGAATGAAACAAGGTGCCGTGAACCAACATGGTCTAAGGGAAGGTGACCCCGACAGAAAACCCCTGGTCCTCCTAGTAAGGGGGTTGGGCGTGGGGGTAGCTTCCCCACCCTGCAAAAAAGGAAATAGCTACAAAAACGCCGACGAAAAGACTAACAGTAATTCCTTTCCTGGAGGAGGAAGGTTCTTCTACTAGAAGACTTATGACGTCCTGTGGTGAAAGCCGGAAGTCTTCGGAAGCCACAGGACCGAGCCGCCTCTCTCTATCCAGGGATACAACCATGGGCACATGGAACGTCAAGACCATGTACCAGAGCGGCAAGGCCGCCCAGATAGCAGCGGAAATGCAAAAGTACAACCTTTCCCTGCTAGGCATCAGTGAAGCCAGATGGACGCAGTCTGGCCAGAAAAGGCTGTTAAGTGGGGAGATGATTCTGTATTCAGGTCATGAAGAGGAGAATGCTCACCATACAGAAGGAGTAGCACTCATGCTGTCACCAGTGGCACAGAGAGCGCTGATGGGCTGGGAACCTCTTGGGCCAAGAATTATAACAGCAGCCTTTAGAACCAAGAAAAAGCTCAAGCTGAACGTCATCCAGTGTTATGCGCCCACCAATGACAGTGACGAGGAAGAGAAACAAGAGTTCTACGACTGACTCCAGAGTGCCGTGGACAAATGTGCAGAGCGACACATCACCATTGTCATGGGCGATTTTAATGCCAAAATAGGGGAGGACAACACCGGATACGAAGAGGTGATGGGGAGACAGGGACTAGGCTCGGAGATGAGTGAGAACGGGGAGAGGTTTGTAGACTTTTGTGCTCTAAACCGACTTGTCATTGGAGGCAGCATCTTCCCACACAGAAGAATACACAAAGCAACTTGGGTCTCACCTGACCATACAACAGAGAACCAAATAGACCATATCTGCATTAGCAAGAAATTTAGAAGATCCCTTCAAGATGTTCGAGTGAGGAGGGGAACAGATGTCGCCTCAGACCACCATCTGCTTACCTTAAGAATGAAGCTCAAGCTAAAGAAAAGCCGCACAGAGACAACAAGAAGACAGCGCTATAATGTAGGCCTCCTGAGAGAAACTGGAGTTAGAGAAGAGTTCAAACTGGTGCTGTCCAACCGGTTTCAAGCGCTACAGGAGCTAGTAAATGAAGAGGAGGCGGTCACCACAGAGCAGCAGTGGAAGGCAGTTAGAGAGGCGCTGAACTCAACCTGCAAAGACACTGTAGGGTTCAGGAAACACCACCACAAGGACTGGCTGTCGGCACAGACCTTGAAGAAGATAGAAGCGAGGAAGCAGAAGAAAGCAGCGGTCAACAACAGTCGCACGAGAGCAGCCAAAGTAAGGGCACAGGGGGAATACTCGGAAGCCAACCGCGAGGTGAAGAGGAGTATCAGGGCAGACAAGAGGGCCTACACAGACAGCCTGGCAGCAGAGGCAGAAAAGGCAGCAGGCAGCGGCAACATGAAACAGCTCTACGACATTACCAGAAGATTGTCGGGTAAGTATGGCCATACAGAAAGACCAAGTAAAAGACATAGAAGGCAAGCCTATTGCAGACAGAGCAGACCAACTCGACAGATGGGCCGAGTATTTTGAAGAGTTACTGAACAGACCTAGCCCACCCGACCCCCCCGACATCCAGCCGGCAGAGACCGACCTACTCATCAGCTGTGACAGACCCAGCCGGGAAGAGATCAGAAAAGCAGTGGCATTTTTGAAGAATGGCAAAGCAGCAGGGCCAGATGGCATCCCAGTGGAGTCTCTGAAAGCAGACCTAGAGACAACAGTTGAGATGCTGTACCCACTGTTTGGAAAGATCTGGGAAGAGGAGGTGATGCCAGCTGACTGGAAGGAGGGGTACCTAATCAAGCTTCCCAAGAAAGGCGACCTCAGCAAGTGTTCCAACTACAGAGGAATCACCTTGCTGTCAGTACCAGGAAAGGTCTTCAACAGATCATCCTAGAGAGAATGAAGAGCTCTGTTGACCCCCAGCTGAGAGACCAGCAAGCAGGATTCAGGAAAAACCGATCATGTACAGACCAGATCGCCACTCTCCGCATCATCGTGGAACAGTCTCTGGAGTGGAGCTCCCCGCTGTACGTCAACTTTGTGGATTATGAGAAAGCATTTGACAGCGTGGACCGAGAGACTCTGTGGAAACTCCTACAACACTACGGTGTACCCACAAAGCTCGTCCGCCTGATCAAGAGCAGCTATGATGGCATGACATGTCGCGTGATCCACGAAGGGCAGTTCACCAGAGAGCTCCAGGTCAGAACTGGTGTCAGGCAGGGGTGTCTGCTGTCTCCGTTCCTCTTCCTACTGGCCATAGACTGGGTCATGAAGATGACCACAGAGCACAGACGAAGTGGAATACAGTGGACACTGTCGACACAGCTTGACGACCTCGATTTTGCAGACGACTTGGCATTACTGTCCCACACTCATCAACAAATGCAGGACAAGACGAGGCTTGCTGACATCTCGTCCCAAGTGGGCCTCACCATTCACAAACAGAAAACAAAGACAATGAGGCTGAACGCAACCAGGGAAGAACCAGTCTTGCTTGCTGGCACCCCGTTGGAGGAGGTGGAGTCCTTCACCTATCTCGGGAGCATCATAGACAAAAAAGGCGGCACTGATGCAGATGTCAGAGCACGAATCGGTAAAGCCAGAGCAGCCTTTCTCCAGTTGAAAAAAGTGTGGAGTTCCAGAGAGCTGTCACAACACACCAAAGTCCGGATTTTCAACTCCAATGTAAAAGCAGTTCTGCTATATGGAGCAGAGACATGGAGATTGACAAAAACCACAGCCAACAGAGTACAGACCTTCATGAACAGTTGCCTTAGAAGAATTTTGAAAATCCACTGGCCAGAGAAGATGAGCAACGTCAGACTCTGGGAGAGAACAGAGCAGATAACAGCAGAGAATGAAATTGGGCGAAGAAGATGGGGATGGATCGGTCACAGTCTGAGAAAGCCAGCTTCCAGTATCACTAGGCAGGCATTGTCATGGAACCCCCAGGGAAAGAGGAAAAGAGGTAGGCCGAGAAACTCCTGGCGTCGAGACCTCCAAGCAGACATCAAGAGACTGGGAACCACCTGGAGTAGAATCGAAGGAGAAGCACAGGACAGGAGTTGCTGGAGGTCTCTCGTCGACGGCCTATACCCGGGTAGGGGTGACAGGCGTAAGTAAGTAAGTAAGTGTTAACAAGAGTTTCAAAAGGCCATCATTTTTTTTGTAAGTCTAGATGGTACAGCTAAAGCACAAAATCTAAACAAAATGGAAAGCACAAAATCTAAACAAAATATGAGGCAGGTGCGAGTTGCCGAAAACCGGAAGTGGCTTCTCGGAGATTTTTTTCCGATCAACGGTGATTCACTCTTTGCTATTTTGCTTTGCTATTTTTACGATGTTAGTGCTGACTGTGATATAACTGATCAGAATTGTATAGGATAACTTTGTAAAATGGTTTTGTGATATAACTGATCAGAATTGTATAGGATAACTTTGTAAAATGGTTTATATTTGGCATACTTACACAGTAACAGTGCTGTAGGTTACACGGCACAGTATACTGTTCAACTTTAAGAATTTAAGATGTAATTTAGTTAGACAAGAGTCTGTTTATGTATAGACAAATCACTGTTGTTAATAGTAGTGGCACTGACAGTAATGTCAATAAGAATAATTCATGTTTATGTAAAGTTCACAACAAGTTCAGGCTGTGATCATGTGATAATATAAATAATGTTTTATTAATTAGACTATGAGTATGACTATGGAAGGCTGAAATTTCTCAGGGTGCTTTTTTCTTTATTTTTCTTCCTCGAACACTCTTTACTTTCTTTAATTCCAGAGGATGAGACATATCATCTGCTGATGAAGCATGTTTCTGCAGAAGGTAGAGGCTGCCAGTGCAAGTTACCAAGCATGCAGTGCACCAACCACCTCGTTTTGCAACTTGGTCTTCTTCGGGTCACCACTGGCAAGACTTGAGA
Source organism: Semisulcospira habei (assembly GCA_036245525.1). Classification (NCBI taxonomy): domain Eukaryota; kingdom Metazoa; phylum Mollusca; class Gastropoda; family Semisulcospiridae; genus Semisulcospira; species Semisulcospira habei. The sequence goes on from BTPG01000008.1 coordinate 161,808,601, forward strand.
GAGAATTTACAGTTTTGCACAGCAAGCACTAAACATGAAACTTGGTAAGGATCTTCCTACACTTAACCATGAAGAAATCAGCCTGCGGAAGAAGCTACAAAGTGTCAGAGTGGCAAGCTTTTCTGTCATAATCATCATAAGAAAATTCCAGGAGACTCAAAAAAAGGAACGGATTCAGAAGTGCAGTTTTCTGTGATAACATTTTTGCAATTTGCCAAACAGATTTTAGTTTTTCCTTTATGCTACTTCATTATTTTTATAAACATAGTTTTCTTTGTAATCAAAAGATTGTTATGTTAGGCAACTCGTCTGATCTCAATCGGGTTATGGCTAGGAATGCAAACAGAATTTCGTTTTGCATAGACATGAAACTTTTTTTAGATGTGTGTGCTTTTGACTGTGAGCTAGTGACTGTTGCCTTGTCATAATTTAATATATTTGCATTTGAAATTTTCAGTTTCTGGTCTTGATTTTTTGTTTTGATGTGATGATTATATTACTAAATTCTATATCAGATTTTCATATTTCACTTTTTTTCAGTGTGCTTTCAAAATGACACATTTCAGATATTGCAATTGCATTGTACAGTATTATTTTGTGCATTTTTTCACCGAGATCTTGAGTATTCATTTTACATGTGGGCATGAGATTCGCGCGAATCCATACGCAAGGTAATGATTTTGAAATTTAGCATAACCTTTTATTCATAATTATTATTTGCTCATTTAAGATTGTTAAGATTTTATTATTCATCTAAATTATTTGCATGCAGTTTTGCACTAGCCAGATTCTGACCTTTATTTTGATATGTGAACCATATTGTTCTTGAGATCTGCAGATTTTACTGAAACATACTTTCAGTTTTTGTATTTTTCTAATATCATTTTTTTTTTTAATATATATTATTCAGCTAAACCATTACTTGCATTGCATTTTAAGATTCTGGCCTTTCTTTTGATATGTGAACCATTTCTGTGTGTCCTATAGTTCTCGAGATATAAAGATTTGACTTGCACCTGACTGTGTTACACTGTTCATTTTTGTACTGTTGCAAACTGGCATGGTTTAGATACTTTGAACCTTTATAATAGACATATTATTAGCCTTGAGTATACCCAAAAAAATAGGCATGCATAGTGCAGTATTTTATGTGATATGCTTGATTTCCAGGCTAATATTTACATTAGACGATGAATGGTGGAGACCCCAAAGTGGCCGTTCGCGCAGTTTAACAAGGAAAAATGTGACTCGCAAGAGCACATTCAGGTTCACGTTATTCATACATTGTGGAGAAGGAGGTTCAGTTAGTATTATATTCATCTAAGTAGTAGTCTGCACTGTTTAAACACTGTAAGCAGAGTTGGCTGACAAAACTGTGTTATTGCTGAGGCATCAAACATGGACTTTTCTTACATTTGACCCGAAACGACAGAATGACACAATTTTCAAATCGCTATAACTCAGAAACCGTTTAAGATATCTCCACAAAATTTTGCATGCAAGCTCATCTTGATGTTTACTTTCAGAAAACTTTAAAAATTGTATTGTCTTTTGAATCTAAAAAAATTACTAGGACAACCTAATTTTAACCTGTACTGCATAAACAGCATACAACAGAACCTGTTTTGAGAGGTCACCTTTCATTAACGCATTCGAGACTTGCCGCCTCCGGAACATGGCGTATCCAGAGGTGGTACATCTTGAATGAGTTAATGACGATACAGCTGGTTGTAGACACCATAATGATGGTACGTAACCCTTTGGCTGTCGCTAATGGTTTTAACCACAATGATTCCTGCAGGACTGTGACAAAATACACCACCATCAACCAAAGGGCTAACGACACTTTCACTTTTCAAGACTTCTTGTGAGAGAGCACCGGTCTCTTCTAGCAAAATGGCGATTGCTCAAAATAGTTTCTGCTGTGCTGGCAAGCCATAAACTGATAAAGACAAGAGCTCAGTTGCATGAGAAAGTAAACTCTGCGCAAGCTCTGCTCTGTACTGCGCAAGCTATTATGCAAGCTGTGCTGTTACAGCAGCATACATTGTAAACCTTGCATTGTGGCTTGCACAGGGTTTATGTTTTGCGTTAATAGCGGTGCACTGTGCTTAGTCGCTTTTGCAGGATTGACCCTCTCTCATGCAGCCGTTTGGACAGCACTTACCTGGCCACTCTGCCACGTCTGGGACCTGCAGGGGCTAATGTAAGGTCGTCTAAATTCCCACCCTGTGATGTGTTGTCTGGTGTACGGTCAGAACATATATTGCGAGGGGTATTCAGCTGAAAGGCAAAGCAAACACATAATTTGTCTAATGTGCAAAACAGAACATATATTGCGAGAGGTACGCAGCTGAAAAAAGTGTATTTTCAAACAATAACATTGAGAGTATGATTTGTCACTATGACAGGTGTAGTAACATAACTTAGATGATGTCAACACCCTACTGCACATGTACTTTCACTCATGAACACTTAAATCTAGTATTGGTGCTGTGCAGCCAATCTACAAGGATTAAACACATCTAATGACTGTGATGGTTGGTTTCTAAGATTCAAAGGTGAATTGATACAAGAAAAGAGTTATAGAAAACTACATATGTCTGAACTGTCTGAAAAACATGGTAAGTAGTCTGGTAAATACTTAAAATAGTCATACACACTCAAGGCATCAGGCTGAGGAGCACTAAAAATGGGCCAATTTTTAACAATAACATGAACAGCAATAGACAGATTCCAATAAGCTCCTGTGGCCCTATCAATATCAATTAACTCTTAGTCTTAAACTTACTTCCAGAACTAAATGACTTCCATTCTACAGAATGGAAGTCATTTTAGTTCTGGGAGTTTCAGAGCAAACAGCAATAGGAACAGATTTTCATAAGAGGCTGGCTTGCTTAACACTCATAGCAAAGACAAAGGGGGAGAAAGCTGGAAAACTTAGGTGGCCAGCCAATATGTTAAAGCAATGAGCCCAAGACGAAATTCAGTCATCTGTCAAATCAAAATGTTCTTCTGAGCTCAAATATTGCAAGCTGACAGCCGGGCTACTGTTTATGGAGTTTCAAGTCACCCAAAAGCATTTTCAAGTCATCATGGGCAACCCTTTTCAGCACCTGTGAAGACATTCTGCTGACTTGCGCGCAGCAGAGAGCTAAAAAAAAATCTTCACAGTTACACTAGACAGCAGAGAAAATTGTGGCCAATTCTTATTAATAACACTAACAGCAAGAGGTACAGATTCCCATGCATGCCTCTTGCAGATACATGCTGATGCAGTGGGTGAGCTTCCAATACTCACAGTTGCACTGAAGTCTGATGTGACAGTGGTGGTGACAGTCTGTGATAATGGTAGGACGGAATCCATTGAGAGGGGTGGCTGTCCGTGGGGTGGGGGTGGTGGCTGGGATAGGGGGTGTGGGTGGGGCTGCTGGGTGCAGGGGGGTGGAGCCACAGGTGCGACACTGATTGCTGGCATGTTAAACACCTGGTTGGGGTCCACTTTTACACCTGCCACATAGCAAACATCAGTAATTAAAAATACCTTACAAAGCAACCTCAAAATTTAAAGGACCAAGAATGGCTTAGCCCTTAAGGCTCATGTGCATGACCAATCCAAATAAGTGATCTCACCTTTGTGGCCTTCACCTTTCCAACATGTCACCTAGTATTCTAACACAAGTAAAGGGTTCAGACCTTCCACCGGGGCAAGAGGGAAAAAAAGGAAAATGGTGGGAGTGTTTGTAGGGCAAGAAATAATAATGAAACAAAGCAAGTAAGACCTTTTGATTTATGTCTCACCTGTTTAAAGCATGTCGCAAAACAAAAAGTAGTCCATTTCTTGCACGTTTTTCTGATGTCTGCTGGAAACGTCACTGGCAACAGTGCCACACTTTCATCCCCACCCCCCACCCCCACCTTTTTCTCCCAGGGATTTAGGTGTTTCACAGAAATGACCCTGGCGAGCAAGAAAAAAAGTTTTCCGTTAAAAAACGGAAAAATGGAAGCTCAGAGTGTTGGCTTTTGTACCTGCCAAAAATCCATGTTTACTGAAAATGTATGAACTTTTCACGCTTTTGTCAACCCCCTCCCCCCCCCCCCTCCCCCTCCCCCCCCCCCCCGACCTTTGTGAGTAGTGAACCAAATTTGTATGCTTAAAAAGGTCTTAAAACCAGCTACCTTTCTGCAAACATTTGGTTGAAAAGTTTGAAAATATGCCGATTAAAAAGTAAAATTCTCAAAATATTGACATTTTTCATATTGTTTGCCAGTCTCTCATGACCCTTGACCTTTCTGAGGGGTCATCCAAATTAGCATGCATAGAAAGGTTAACTGTCAGGTATCTCAGAAAACAAATCAAAATGATTTTTGTCAAAAAATGGCTATTTATGACTGACTTCCTGATCTCCTGACCCCTGACCTTTTTGAGGGGTCATCCAAACCAGTATGCATACAAAGATCATACCATCAGGTAACTTTGTGTTTTTATCAAGTTTGGGATAGAAATTGTCAATACTATTTAAGAGAAAACAAATTTTGTCAACATATGGCCATTTTTTTTTTTACCTATTTCCTGATCCCCTATGCTCTTGACCTTTGAGAGAGGTCTTGCCACAAAGTGTCACTGGGCCAAGTTTAAAGACTGTGGCTTGAACAGTCTTTGAGAAAATGCATTTTTCTCTAAAAGGTATTTTTTCGAAAAATACTTACCGATGACATGACCGATAGGGAAGTGTCTACTTACTCTCAATTTTAGCCTAGGAACCCGTTGTGCCCCTGCACCAACCGGGAGGCACTCGGGGAACCCACAGAGGGGCCGAGAGTGATCTCCCGTGACTGCCCATCCGGTTCCGAGTCATGTGATGCTTACTCAGTTTAGGCTACTTAGCTTCCCAGCGGCAAGCGGGGCAGGAGGGAGGGTCCTCCGAGTCATGTCATCGGTAAGTATTTTTCGAAAAAATACCTTTTAGAGAAAAATGCATTTTTCTTTAAAAGGTATTTTTTCGAAAAATACTTACCGATGACATGACCTTATGGGAGATGTCTACTACTTACGCAATTCTAGCCTAAGAGCTCGTTGTGTTACCACACAACTCGGGAGGCACTCGGGGAACCCCGAGGGGGCCGAGAGTTATCTCCCGATACTTCCCATCTGGGACAGAGTACCCATAGTCCTTCAGTCAGGATACTTAGCTTACCAGCGGCAAGCGGGGCAGGTGGGAGGGTCGTCCGAGTCATGTCATCGGTAAGTATTTTTCGAAAAAATACCTTTTAAAGAAAAATGCATTTGTTTCTTCAAAAACATTACCGATGACATGACCTTATGGGAGAATGGCGAAAAGGAGGAGGGTGCCGCGCTCTAGCACACCTAAGGCCCCAAGGGCCGTCCTCCCAACCGCAAACTCCCGACAACTCTAGGAAGGTATAAGCGACGGCGCTGAAGCGCCAGGAGGGAGGAGAGCCCCCCCCCCGGGATGTCCCCCACCAGAGCGAGTAACCTCGCTAGGCTGACAGAACTCTGCGATCGAGAGCACCTGCGCGCCAGCCCTCCAATAGCCACGATGAGGGCAGCCCAGTTCCTGACGGCTGTGGCGTTCATGGCCCTGCACGTAGCTGATTGGACGTAATTAGCCTCTAAGCTCCCTGAGGGAGGGATCCTGGACTTTGGATCGTATGACTGAGCGTAGACAGGAGGATCGACTGCCCTGTAGCTTCAGAGCTGCCGGGCACGGCCAAGAAGCGTGCGCGTCCGCCCGGACGGCTATGTCGTCGTAGGCATACGTGAGGCAAGCTCAGGCTATCCTGCCTAGTCTCCTGGGGATAAGTCTACCAGCTGGGGTCAGCAGGGTCGGTAGGGGAGAGGTGACGGACGCCGTCCAAGAGCACAATGCCTCGCCAACTTCATCGTAGAGGCGTCAAGTTGGGGAAGCGGGCCGTAGCGAGGCTTCGACCGCTGCCCATGCGCAGACTCCAGCGTTGAGGGTCTGTCGCAAACCGCCAAGGTGCAGGGGTAGGCGCTCCAGCAAGGCGGAACAGTGACCATCGCGGCTGCATGCGGACCTAGTAGAATGCGGGAAGCAGTAGCGGGGGGTCCGTGGCGAGCTGAGGGGAAGGAGGTTCAGGACCGGTGCCAGGGAAAGGGGTGACCAACAGGACGAGAGGAGGATCCTTCCCAGGCTAGGTCAGAGCGTTGGCATCTCGTCCAGGAGGGCTATATCCCACGAAGGCGCGGGGAAGCCAGAGATCCCACCTTGCGGCGAACAGGTCCACTAAGCCATCTCGCCGATCCTCCGAAGGTATCCTCGTGCATACCAAGTGAAGCAACTGGTTCCATCGGGGAAAAGGCTGGCGCAGACCTCCCACGAGCCGACCTCCTAGTCCGTGTCGGATCCAAGCCGTTCACGCTCTTGTCCTCGAGGTCCGGAGGCTAGGCTGGAGCTCGAGAAGAACCACGGAAGTAGGGGGCGTAGCTATAGCAGCCGGGCTGAGAGACGACCGACGGAGAGTAGAGCTGACTTCTGAGCAGTGGCTAGGCCCTTCCACCGCGAGCACCGCCGCAGCCGTACCACCTGTCCAAACTCCGGCGTACCCCTGTGCGCCCAATGGGGATGTCGAATAGGTTAGGCACCCGGGAGACGGCGCTGCGCTTTGGTTCCACAGTGTCCATGGGTAGGTTGAGGACCCCCGGTGAATCCAACGGAAAACCGAACAGGAGCGGAGCCTACATCAGCGGTGACTCCTCCTTCGCAGGTGAACCGAGGAACGTTGTGGAGGCCGAGTGCACGGGTAACTGGAGTCAAGGGTCGGCAGCTCCGGAAGAAGGCGCAGCCCAAGATCTGGAGGCGGAGCCGAAGACCACCTGCGCGGACCGCATCCCATCGCCATCTGGCACCAGCGTAAGCGCAACCAAGGTCCTAGCAGCCTCCTCCGGTCTGCTCCCCGAAGTGAAGTCCAGGAACTCCGAAGAACCTGGGTCAGCCGAGTCGTCAGCACAGGGGGTCCTTCCGCGGCCAGACGCCCTGCCAGGGGCCAGGAGCCGTCCACTGGAGAACGAAGAGCAGGGTAAGGAGCTCCCCGATCCCACGCAGTGTAGGTTGTTACGGACGAGAGAGGTCATCTAGTCCAAGAAGAGTCAAGAGCGGATCCGCAGCCGGTAGGGGCAGGCAAACTCCTGAGACCTCCCGAGAACCGGTCCCGCCGAGGGAAGCCAACAGCTGACCACTCCAAGGAGGGCGAAGCAAGAAGCTCCGGGAACCGAGAGAAGAAGCGCAGGGTAGTCGAAGCGCCTGTCACGAAGTGCGGCAGCCGCGGCCAACTCCGAGCTGTATCCGAGAGGGCACCAGTGGAGACAGAAGCCGAAGCGCTCGCAGACCTGTTTACCCCCCGTGTGAAGTCAAAACCCTTCCAACTGACTAAGGGTAATTTGGATCTCACGCGTAAAAGGTCACAAGCTAGTCAGTAGTCAGATCTCCAAAGGTGTATATAGTGTATAACTGTGTAGAAAGTGTACATGTAAGTGTAACCCAAGCAAATATGTGTACTTTAACCCCCAAGTGTAGGTAAACAGGTCTGTGCTAGGCGAAGTAACGACAGCGTCCTCCCCGAGGATCCACCGGAGGGGGTCGAGCGTCCAGAAATGGAGCGACTGCAGCCAGGCGCCCTGGGACGGAGCACGAAGAAGGGGAAATGGCTGAGTGAGGGGAGAGGAATGGGATGAACGGCAGCCGGACGCGAAGGGGACCGACGAGCGAGACGGGACAGGATCCCTGGAGCGACGTGACGAACGGCAACTCGTAAGCACGCCCGCAGTGGAGAGAGCGGAGTGTAGACGTAGAGTGCTCGAGGAGTGACTCCAATGATGGCGAACCGTAGCGGACGAGCATCCCATGGAGCGGTCCCTCCTTGCGTGTAGGAGTTCGAGAGAGGAGGTCCAACGTTGCCGAGAGGATTCCAAATCGTGCCGTGAAAGTGTACGCGTGCGTGAATGTCTCCGCGAACCGAGCTCTATGGCGAGGTGGGCTCGCTGCCGGCGAGGAGACTCCGCGTAGGAGCCAGCGGGCTTTCTAGGAGACGAGCGGGGATCGGCATTGGATCAAGGACGGAATGGCGCACGTCCCTCGGCACCGAGCTCCGTGCCGGTGCTGGTTTTCTGTCTGTCATAAGGTTTGTTCTTGGTGCGTTCCCTCCTAGGAACGACCGCATCGATCAACCCACTCCGCGTACTGGAACGTTGCAACCGGCGTGGTGATCTCTCCCCAAGATCGTCAAGGAATCGAGCGGTAAGAACGGAGACTGGAACCTCTGTCTAGCCGGCTGTCACCAACAGGACCCTGTAACCACTAGCCACCGGCTCAGTGTGTCTCCCGACGAGCAGCGCTGTCCTGGTGGAGCCCCCTCCAGGGAGCGAGGGCGGTGCCAGCATACCCGCTCCGAGCGCGATAACCTGCGCCTCGTCATCGGCTGCCTGGACGGCTTCCAAGCTGACCTTGAGCGGTGTGTGGGTTCCGTACTGTGCGCCCCGCGGATTCCATTTGTGCCGAGACGATGCATGCGTGCGAGAATGTCTCCGCGAACCGAGCTCTATGGCGAGGTGGGCTCGCTGCCAGCGAGGAGACTCCGCGTAGGAGCCAGCAGGCTTTCTAGGAGACAAGCGGGGATCGGCATAGGATCAAGGACGGATAGCGCACGTCCCTCCGCACCGAGCTCCGTGTCGATGCGGGCTTCCTGTCTGCCACAATGTTTGGTCCTGGTGCGTTCCCTCCTGGGAACCACCGCATCGATCAACCCACTCTGCACACTATACTGACGTGTCCGGCATGGTGATCTCTCCGTCATCTCGTCGGAACTCGAGCGATCGTAGTACCGGGAACAGCAGCCGGTATTTCAGCAGGTCTGGAACCAGTCACAGGTGCCGGGCGAACTCGCCAAAGGAAGCCCCAAGTAGCGCCCAGCGCCGTTCCGGTCACGTGGAGCAGACGTCACACCAACGTTCGGAGGTACATCCGGCACATGGTAGACAGACCTTGTGCGAGTCCGACGGTCACTGGAATCCTCCATGTAGTGAGCAGGTCGTCCAGAGACCACTGCAACATATAAAAACCGAAGGCACGCGGGCGTGGGCCTGAGGGACCCTGCCCTGGTAAGGTTAACCTTCGCAACACATCATGCACAACAACTCAAGCATGTCATGACAAGTATAGGCCTGAAGCAAGCGGCAGGCATAGTAACCTTAGTCGGAGTGGTGCCCTCCGCTGAACACCGGCGCTGTACTATAGCGACGGGCCTCCAGGTGCAGCTTTGATCGTAGTTTTATGTTGCCTATACAGGCCATTAATCTCCTTTCGACCGTAATTTGTATTCACATGCACAAGCCTTAGGCAAGGAGGAATTTAACCAAAGAGCATATACTAAAGTGTTCAGGAGACATAGGGCTGTCTTAGCACTCTGTTTCCGTCAGGTAGGTTCGGGTTGGGATGAGGTCACTGGCGCCGGCCCTTAGCTGCCTAGGCGACGGGCTCCACCCGTCCGAAAGCAATGTCCATTTCGTAGCTCTGTTCCTGTAACTTGCGGAACGAGCGCATGCATAAATGTGAGCAGCACCTGTGGCGGCAAGCCAAACTTTTTTTTTTTTTTTTTTTTTTTTTTTACAGCCACAAAAAGGTCATCTTGGACCTTAAAAAACGGCAGCAAGGCGTGGCGACCAGTGGCCCTGCGCTCAAGTAGGCAAACGCCTGACATCCAAGAACAGAAACATGTGATGCCAAGTATAAAAGTGCACAAGAATGTTCACCCACCAGCCAAATCGTGTACCTAATAAGCCCCCGAGTAAAAGGTAACAGGGCTGCATTACGCAAACCAGGCATTACGTGACCGACACAGTACCAAAGTAAGCGTCGGCTCTCGCCACACTCACCAACGCAATGCGTCAAGGAAATGCTGGAGCATAACACATTCCCCGAACCCCACAAGGTACAAAAAGAGTAGGTGAGGAACAAGTGAGTAGGTAAGCGCCCGAATAAAGTTAGACTTAACTGTCACCGATCTTTCCCACCACTCCCATTCCATTAGAGGTTTTAACTGCGAGGAAAAGGTGCTCTGCATCGCTAGACGCCATCTTGGAAAACGAAGCTGACCACCTGTGGATCTGAGCCGTTTAAGAATGACCGTTCCAGCTAAAAACGTCTCATTCCTTTCCTCACGCGTAAACGCCCTCTTTTGAGAAAGGGAGATTTTGACCCTGTTAAATAATAATGCCACACCAACACGGAAGGAGATAGGGAACGGGCGCGAGGCCCGCCAAGTAAAAGTCAAGAATCTTGGCGCAAAGCAACCGCGCCGAAGAAGACCGCCTTCGAGCCTGCTCAACCAGTGCCCAGCGCGGGGACCGGCCGAGGGCCAACCCAACTACCTTACCTTTTCCCGGAACGGGACCGGGGAAGGGGGGAGAAAATCTCAACCAAGGCACGCGCGGCGAAGTCACAGCGAAGCAGACAGCACAGCCCAGGCCGGAACCAAGAAGCCAAAGGGCAGCTGCCAACGAAAAGGGGACACCAGAGCCACGCGAGGCACAGGGAGGACGGACGAAGAAGAATTCAAGCGAAGAACCCAGGCCGTCGACGACCGGCGACCCGGTCGAAAATCCCAAGTCCGTAGGCTAGAGCAAACACGTCTGAACAGCGTAAGCCTAAGTAGACTGACTGAAGGACTATGGGTACTCTGTCCCAGATGGGAAGTATCGGGAGATAACTCTCGGCCCCCTCGGGGTTCCCCGAGTGCCTCCCGGGTTGTGTGGTAACACAACGAGCTCTTAGGCTAGAATTGCGTAAGTAGTAGACATCTCCCATAAGGTCATGTCATCGGTAATGTTTTTGAAGAAACAAATGCATTTATTTCCTCAAAAACATTACCGATGACATGACTGATAGGGAGAATTACGAGCAGGAGGAGGGTGCCGCTGTCCGCAAAATAACCCAGGGGGCCTGCAGAGCCATCCTCCCAGTCGCAAACTCCCGACAATTTTAGCTAAGTAGCGTACCTACGGCGCCTGTGGCGCCGGGAGGGAGTGTTGCGCTGCCGTGATGTCCCCCACCAGAGCGAGGTTGTCTCGCTGGCCTGCCAGATCCCGGAGGTAGAAGCGGGCGAAGGTAGATTCCGCTCGCCAGCCTACTGCCGCCACAATGTCTTTAACAGCACAGTTCCGGTCAAAGGTAAGACTCGTGGCCATGGCACGTACCTCGTGCGCGCGTATCTTAAGCCTCTTTGCTCCCTGTGGGGAGAGGTCCTGGTAGGCGGACCGAATGACCCAGCGTAGCCAGGAAGAGATCGTCTGGGCCGAAATGTCATGTCTGCCGGGCCTAAGAGGCAGGAAGAGGCGTGAGCGTCCTCGACGGACGGCTTTGGTTCTGCGTAGATAGACGCGTAAGGCGCGCACAGGGTCTTGTTGCCTGGTCTCTCGAGGGAAGTCCATTCCCCGCAGCGGTCGCAGTGTGATCATTTGTGGCGCCGTCAGTGGAGACCTGGTCTTGGCAAGGAAGGAGGGATCTGGGAGAAGGTGCACGGAGCCGTCCGCACGAAATTGCAGGCAGGTAGGGCGCGCCGAGAGCGCGTGCAGCTCGCTGACTCGGGCCGCTGTGGCAAGGGCCAAAAGGAAGCAGGTCTTACGAGTCACGTCCTGAAGGCGGGCCAAGGGCAGTGGTTCGAATTTGGATGAGTTCAGCCACGTCAGGACCCAGGGAAGGTCCCAGCGCGGGACGAGAGAGCGGAGTACCGGACGTCGCAAGCCGAAGTGCGACATAAGGTCGGCGATGTCCTTACAGGCGCCGGGGTCCGGACGTCCAAGGTGTCGATAAGTGTCGGCAATCATGGAAAGGTATCCTCTGATGGTGATAGGGGCGAGACCCTGGTCTCCAAAGAGCCAGAGGAAGAAGTCCGCGAGCTGGGGGTGAGTCAAACCAGTGGGGTCGAGACGGAGGTCCTCACACCAGGCGCACAGCACTCGCCACTTTCCCTCGTAGACGCGTCGCGTTGAGGGTCTGCGGGCCGGAGAGATCGCCTCCACTGCTGCACTCGAGAAGCCTCTAGCGGTGAGGGCACGCCGCACAACCTCCAGGCGTGAAGGAGGAGACGCTCCGGGCACGGGTGGAAAAGGGCCTGTCGAGGCTGTTTGAGCATCGTCCGGGGCGTCGGTAAGCGCAAAGGAGGGCCCGTGGCGAGGCTGAGGAGGTCTGTGGTCCAAGAGCGGTTCCAGGAAAACGGGGCGACCAGGAGAACAACGGCGTTGGATCCCCGGAGTTTGAGGAGGACTTTGGGGACAAGGATCGTCGGGGGAAAGGCGTAGGCGATCAAACCGTCCCAGGGGATGGAGAGAGCGTCGACAGCCCAGGCCAGGGGATCCGGGACCGGGGAGACAAAGAGGGGAAGCTGATGGTTCCACCTCGTGGCAAACAGATCGAGCTGAGGAGTCTCCCAGTGGGCGCAGATCATCTGGAAAATGTCCTGGCGAAGAGTCCATTCCGTGTGTAACATCTGACCACGACGCGAGAGCGAGTCGGCGAGGACGTTCAGGTGGCCCGGAATGTGTCTCGCTCGAAGGAAGATGCCGCGGGTCTGGCACCAAAGCATCAGCCGGTAGGTGAGCATGCACAAGTCGGGAGAGTGTGTGCCGCCTTGCTTCTGAAGGTACGCCACCACCGTCGCGTTGTCGGAAAGGACCAAGAGCTCCTGGTGCCGCAGACTCGATTCCCAAGTGATGAGGGCTTGCCAAACAGCCTGAAGCTCCAACCAGTTGATGTGACGGGCAGACATCTCTGGCGGCCAGGCTCCCGACGTCGTTCGGAAGTCCGGAAACAGGTGGGCACCCCACCCTGAGAGGCTCGCGTCGACACACAGGGATAGGCGAGGAGGGGGAGACGCGAGGGGAACTCCCGAAGCCAGCCACGCCGGATCCATCCAGCGCAGCAGATGGGGACGAAGAAGCGCAGTGACCGGTACCAAGGCTGCCAAGTCGGCGGAGGACGGGCACCAGTGAAGGAGGAGGTGCAGCTGTATGGGCCGATAGTAGAGACGCCCCAGGGGCAGGAGATCTGCAGCGGCGTTCATCGTTCCTAGAAGCTGTAGCCAAGTCCTGGCAGGTGCTGCGTCTAGCCGGCAAAGATCGGCGGTCAAGGAGGCTAACCTCTGAATCCGCTGTTCCGAAAGACGAACCAAGTTCAGATCGGTAGCGAAGTCCATGCCTAGGTGGACAAATCGGCGACTGGGCAAGAGATCCGATTTCCCTCTGTTGAGGAGAAAACCGAGTCGCGCTAACAGCCGGATCAAGGCGTCTCTGTCCGCTGAAAGAACGGTCGCCGATTGGTTGCGTAGGAGGAGGTCGTCGAGGTAATTGGAAGTAGGGCTGGACGATGACTGACGAGCCTTGGCCACTACCGCGTCCATCAGGCGAGAGAATACCCAAGGGCTGAGGTTGAGACCAAACGGAAGGGCCCGGAACTGGTATAGACTGCTTCGTCGAAGGCGAAGCGCAGGTACTTCCTGGAGGCAGGGTGAATGGGAACATGTAAATACGCATCTGACAGATCCAAGCTCACGGCGAAGTCCCTTGGCTGCACCGAGGCCCTGAGGGACCGAGCGGTTTCCATGCGGAAGTGAGGAGCCGAAATGAAGGAGTTCAGCTTGGAAAGATCGATGATCGGGCGCCACCTGCCGCCCGGCTTGGGCACCAGGAAGAGGCGACTGTAGAAAGCCGGGGAGCCGTGACGCACAACCACCTCCGTGGCACACTTCTGCAGAAGAGCGGAGACCTCGGAACGCAGAGCGCTGGACTTTAACGGGTCGGAGGGCATGGCGGTCCACAGAGGGGCCCGTCGCAGCGGAGGAGGAGAGCGAAACGAAATCCGAAGGCCGTCGGAGACGGTGGTCCTGATCCAGGGGTCGTCTGGGAACAGCGAAAACCACTCTTCGCTGAACCGGGCAAGCCTCCCGCCGACTGGAGGACCCAAGACGGTCGGCGGGGGCGGAGCTAGGGAGTCAGAGAGCCCGCCCGCGCCCAGGGCGACGGGCAGGTCGGGACCGGGCGGGGGCCAAGGAGCTAACCTGACCGGGTCGACCAAAGGCAGGGCGGCGGCGGGGGTTACGAGAAGGGAGGGGGTCTGAGGACGCAGGAAGTCCGGAGCCCCGCAGGGCGCGACCCGCGGCCTTGCGGGAGGAGCGAAAGCGAGAAGGCGCAGATTTGGAAGGCCACCGATCCGAGTTCGCGATCTTAACCGAAGACCAGGTATCGCCAAACAGAAGTGATCCACCTAGGGGGGCACGACGCAACTGGTTCTGCAGGTCCGAAGGCAAACCGCGGCAAGCCCGCAGGACAGCATCTCGACACATGAGGTCACAATTGGAGGAAGCCGCCATGGCGTTGACAGATGAGTGATACGCCGCACGATTAGCTACCTCCGCGAGGGCGAGAAGATCTCCTAACAGGGGAGTGATGGAAGGATGCCAAGCTTCCTCTATCCGCTGTACCGCCGCTCGGGTGACAAGCTCGAGGAAGCCCGAACAAGCAAGGGTGTTACGAACCAGGGCCGCTGTAGCATCCAAACCTCGAGGAATGGCGCGTTTCAGAAGCGAAGAGCCGAAAGCCTGAAGAACAGCCGCCGGATCCACTGGAGGAAGAGCGCAGACAAAGGACTGGGAATGTCCAGAGTACCACTCCTGCCGGAAGGCGATGTCGAGGCCGGGGGGCCATCTGCGGTCGCCGAAAAACTGATGTTCCCTAGGGGCAGCGAGGAGGTGCGCGGAGAAGGCGTCCCGCATGTCGCTGAAACCAGGAGGCTGAGGAAGAGACTTAAACTTCTTCGTCTGCCGACCAGCATCGACGAAGGCCGATACCTTGCGCTTGAGGGGGGGAGATGGAGGGCAAGCGTCGACTGGGAGGGAGGCGGAAACGATGCGGGCGGCCTCATCCAAGGCGAGCAACGTAGCCGCGCGAGAAGAAGACGGCAGCGGAGAAGAGTCCGAGATGTCCGAAAGGGACGAGCGGGAGGCGGGGGAACGGCTACCTGGGCCTAGCAGGGCAGAAGCAGAATCCTCAGCCAGCAAACTCAAGGCGTCCTCGTCCCGGGGAGGAGGGGGAGCGGCAAGCGGACTGCCGCGGCGAGAACGGAGAGGTCCCCGAGAGGCGTCCAGCCGGGAGGAGAAGGGAGAGCGACTACGAGGACGGGAATGAGGGGGACCCTCCCGGCGAGGGCTCCGCGCGGAGCGACGCCTAGGGGAAAAAGACGGCCGACGCGAAGAGCGATGGGGCGAGGACCGCCGGTAGCGCGAAGAAGACCGCGGCAAAGCCGCAACCAGGCGAGGGGGGCTGGAGGGCGTCCGACGAGAATGATGATGCCGACGACGAGAGTCCCACGGCGAGCGAGATCGCGGCGAATAGGGAGAAGCCCTAGAGTCGTGAGTCCTTGGTCGCGTAGCACTTCGTCTCTGAGAGCCGGGCGCTAAAAGGCGGGCTCCCTGCCGGTAACTTGACTCCTCGTAGGAGTGCGCGGGCGTGAGAGACGAGCGAGAACTGACCGCAGACAAGGGGCGGCGAGGGTCGCGTCCCCTTGGGCCGAGCTCAGGGAGGACGGCACTTGGGGTCTGCAAGGCAGGGTCAGTTGTCCGAACAGTGCTGGGTGTACGCGTTCTAAGCGGCGTCCTATCCATGGGGTCCGAACGGACAAGCTTGGTCCCTGCTCCTGACACACTGGGGGACGCTCGGACGGGAGGGTTACTCACAGGTAACGGCCGGTCCCGCCTGTAAAATCTCCAAAGCTGCGACCACTTCAGTTCTGGCCACGTGGAGCAGAGGTCACAAGAGCGGCCCGAGGCACAGCCAGAGCAAGGGAGGCATACAGCGTGGTTGTCCGTTGGCCACTGGAAGTCGCCGCAGAGGGTGCAGGTTCGCACTTGGCAACTGCAACACACAAACAAACAAGCGTACAAGCGAGAGCACGTGGCGGCGCCCAACAAGGGGAAAGGGGAAACTAAGGTGACAAAGTCAACATACCCAAAGTGAACACACAATTCACCCCCCCCCCCCCCCCCCCCCCCCCGCCCAAGGTGCGAGCGCCGAGGCACGAGGCCGGCAAGCTAAGAGTCCGGAGCGCAGCAACGCTCCGCCAGCACCCGGCTACCCAACGTAACCGCAACAAAAGACGGAAAGCCGTCTTGCACAACACATGTTTCATTGGTCAATCTCTGCATGAAAAACAAAGACAGTTTATGCGCCCGCGCTCGGTATTAAGCGACACGGCGTAGGCCCCAAGGGCCAAGCCGAGAAACAAAGCACGGCGCCAGGTTAAACAAACAAAGGCTGAGAAGAGCTCACGACCGGCGACCCGCTTGGAGGCCGGCCGAAGGCCAATCAACTACCTTACCTCTCCGCAGCAACAGGGGCGGGGGACGACACCTCCATACCACAACAGCGCCGAAGGCGGGAAAGGAGGCCAACCGAAGAGGCGAGAAGGCAGCAGAGGCAGAAGAAGAAGCAGCTGAAGGTAGCAGCACACGGCAAGAGTCCGCAAGCGAAGCAAGTCCCAACACAGGACAAAGACGGGTTCCAAACCGGTCGAAAGTAAGCGAGGCCGGAGGCTAGCAAAACACGTCTGCACTAGACGAGCTAAGTAGACTAAACTGAGTAAGCATCACATGACTCGGAACCGGATGGGCAGTCACGGGAGATCACTCTCGGCCCCTCTGTGGGTTCCCCGAGTGCCTCCCGGTTGGTGCAGGGGCACAACGGGTTCCTAGGCTAAAATTGAGAGTAAGTAGACACTTCCCTATCAGTCATGTCATCGGTAATGTTTTTGAGGAAATAAATGCCAACGTTAAGTTTACCATGGACGACAGACGGCCACTGACCCCCATTACACAGACTCACTTTTGCTATCGCACGTGAGCCAAGAACAACTCAGCTGTTAATAATGTACGTGAGTTTGCATGTGCGCACCCATGAGAGATAGAGAGAGAGAAAGGACAGAACATGAATAACAAACTTATTTGATTTTTCACTCTTTTTTTCAGTTCACAATCCTCATTACTAAACTTTTCTAAAGACCCAGGACTTACCTAGCTGACACAATGCTTCAAATGATTTCCACATAAGAGGATTCAGTTTAAGACTTTTCTTGTAGCATTCACAGGCTTTTTGCACCCTGTCAGTTTTGCTGAAAAAAAAGATATGATTTTCAGACCAAAAAAATTTATCAAATGAAATAACATGAAATGAATCTTTATTTGACATAGATTAAAATAAATATCCACAGAGGCCTTTCTTCATATCTGTCCTTCCTAATTAACACAATAAGATGTAATTAACAGGAGAGATATACAGCGAATACCTTTTAAAACATAACATATGATAACCCACAAAAATCAAAATAATAATACCATAGAGGCAGTTACATTTCATAACAATTCAGAACACTTTAAGGATAAAAATTCTTCATGTTCAAACAATCTGGAAACATTTGAAGATTATTAAGAATGAAACATTGCAGAATCTGCTGTAGGGTCAACCTTTTGACCCAATTTCAGAAGAAATAGTGTTGAAAGCTTGTGACAGCCCTACAAGTACAACAGTTTCTGCAAGGTCTCGTTCTTCCTAACTCTGTGATAGGGTCAAAAGCTCATATTCCTACATATTCTGCAAGGTATCATTCTTCCCGATGCTCGGCAGAATCAGGACTAATATTCATAGCTCTATAATCTGTAGATATGATACTTGAAAAATGGAGACTGCTGGTTCAGCACAAGAGGAAACCAAAATAAAGCGTACATAGCTCAATGCCAAAGGACCTGAGGCTGAGATGTATATGTCTTTTCACATCTAGACCCACCAGTACCATAAAACTTGTAACTTTTTGGCATTTTTCCCCTGACAAAATGCTTCATTCAATAAAATGCTGAAAAATATGCAGATCACAAAATATGTAACATTTTGACACCGTCTGTGCCAAATGATAGAGTAAAGACAAACAGTCCACACGGAAAATTATAGGAAAATTACCCACCTACTGCCTAATAGCAAAGACAGAGACCACCAGGATTATTGTGCTAGATACGATCTTTTATCCTTATCCTCATCCCAGAACAGTCCACACTGAAAATTATAGGAAAATTACCAACCTACTGCCTAATAGCAAAGACAGAGACCACCAGGATTATTGTGCTAGATATGATCTTTTATCATTATCCTCATTCCAGAATAAACAGATCTGACAGAATGACAGGTTGCTTTTATCTGAGTTTTAATCACAACAGTGTGCTGATTGCAATTAGCAAGAAGCTATCAGTTGGATGGATGTAATAAGCAGTTCAGCTGCAGATCATTGGCTGAATGATATTGTGTGTGTGTGTGTGCGCGCGCAACTTGGCCCAAATACATGGCATCGGTTCATTCAGAGATGTTCTGTGTGGTAACCCTACGTGTCTACTTGTACTTACAGATCACCTAATGATCACTGTTTTTACCCACTGTATTAACCCCAATGGTCATCATCACTATCTTTCTTGCCTCTTTTCAAACAGATCTTGTTTCTCACTTCAATCAGGAGTTAGAGTTTTCATATCAATGCCAAAATTAAACAAAACAAATTGTACAAAACTGTCATAAATGCCAATATTTTGGAGGACAAAATGCCAAATAATTAGATGTTTTATGGTATGTTAGTTATCTACCCTTCATTCTCGCTTCCTATTACCTATACATTTGCCCAAGGAGGGAGAAGACATGGCCGGACATGCTGCCAAACTCCATCTCAATTTCCTCGCTGCTCTTGGGCTTGGACAACACGTTGCCAGCCAGCACCCGCTCTGCCTCAGCATATCTGTAGAACATATATATATATATATATATATATATATATATATATATATATATATATATATATATATATATATATATATATATATATATATATATATATATATATATATACACACACTCCATAAAGTGGGTATATATATATATACACACACACACTCTCCAGTCTTGATAGTATATTATTCTGGATTGTATTGCCGCCAATTGCATTTTGGGGAGAGGATGGGATGTGTAGTTTTCTTTCTCCTACAACTTAGATTGTTTAGTCCTGTGAAAGGACTGTGTGTCTTTGAAGACTTTGTGTAAACACATCATGATATCTCCAAGAAATTGATTGTGGGGTGTATCCAAACGGCCACATTCTGTTGCTATTGTTGCAAAGGTAAAATTTTGTCGTATTCTTTTGCTGTACACCTTATTTGTTGGGAGAGGATTTGGATGTGTAGTTTCCTTTCAACCTGTGGTTTCGTTTGGTTTGTCATGTTAAATAGCTGGATGTCTCTTAAGGACGCCTGGGGGTCTACATATCCTTCAGGCTGTTGTGATAGGAGCTCTGATATGTGCATTACATCACCTACATCATGAAATAAAGGTCATCGCAAATATAACAATTGACATACACCATTATCATGAAATTGACATGACACAGACTGGTATCTGGCTCACAACTGAAAGAAAGGTCCTTGGGCCCACCAGCCTTAGTTGGTTCACACACAACCCTGCGCAGGCTATCTAGAACCGATATCGGCTCAACTTCACTAGCAGAGTGCTTCCCTTCACAAGCCTACGTACATTCAGCACCATGTTAAAGTTAACATGAAGAACACTGGTTTTGTGTTGTCTGAGGCTAACACATATGATACAAGAACAAACCCCAAGGGGACACCCCCCCCCCCCCCCCCCTCAACCAAGAAAAACGTGTGCACTGACTTTTTGGTTTCGAGACAGCACTTGGCCATGAGGAACTTGCACTGGGGGGTGGGGCAGCTCCGCTTCTGCAGCAGCATGTAGGCTTGGGTGGGGTGGCCGCCACGATAGTAGCACGTGGCCAGCAGGTGCAGCGCCTCATTGTTAGCAACTAAAAAAGCAAAAGTGTACAACAACATACAGACTACCGAGCCCATTGCTGTTGACTAAACACACAAAGTAGAATACAGCAACTCATGCAGCCTAATCCTTGGAAACTAAAGCACACAAAGTGTACATCAACAGATACATGTAGACCCTGACTATTCATAATAATGTATATTTTTAAGGCGCCTATGCTTTCAGTTTAAAAAAAGCTCTAGTAAGGCAAAGTCATGTTTCTGTGAGTCCGAAAGGCGAATGCACATTTCAAAACATAAAACTGACATTTTAACAAAGGGCTATCAGAAAAAAGTGCTCCCACTCCCAGATTTCACTTGGATGGTAGTCTAAATGGCTACTTGGGTCCTAGCACTTTAGAACTGGATCAACTGTGTCTTTGAGCATGCACTGTAAATCTGTCTGAAAAGCAGCTTTCTTGTCGTCACGCTGAAGGCTGGCAACATCAAGCTTTTTCTTGGGGGGCGCCCCCTTTCTTGGGTTTCAGTTTGAGGTGGAGCCTGGGTTTGCAGCGGACAAGGCGGTGGTCAGTGTGGCACTCTGCGCTGGGCATCACTCTGGTGAGGAGAACGTCACTGCGGTCCCTCCGACGCACTAGGACATAGTCGATAAGATGCCAGTGCCTGGAGCGAGGATGCATCCAGGTGGTCTTTCGACTTTCGTTTAGCTGGAAAGTAGTGTTGGTGATGACAAGTTGCTGCTCTCCAACAGCAGGCGGCCATTGTCACTGAAGTTCCCAACGCCATGCTTGCCGAGGACTCCTTTCCAGGCTTCAGAGTCTTGGCCCCCTCTGGAGTTGAAGTCGCCAAGGATGATGACTTTTTCGTCTGCAGGGGTGCTCTGTAGCAGGCTGCGCAGGTCAGAGTACAACTTGTCTTTTTCTGCAGGCTCTGCCAGGAGGGTTGGGGAGTACACACTGAGAACGGTGACGTATTGCTGGTGTCTCAGTGGAGGCGTATGGACATGATGCGGTCGGAGTGACCCGTTGGTAGGTTTTCCAGCTTAGTCGCAATGGGGGTCTTGACCATGAAGCCCACGCCCGAGAGCCGTCTTTCTGATGCAGGCCTGCCTGACCAGTAGAGGGTGTAGCCAGCGCCCAGCTCTTGGAGGCTGCCTTCCTCCGGGAGGCGTACTTCGCTGAGCGCGGCGATGTCGATGTTTAACCTCCGCAATTCATGGGCAATGTGTCCGCTGCCTGCTGTGTCGAGCATGGTTCGGATGTTCCAGCTTGCTACGTCGAGTCCGGTCGTGGTCATCATGAGAGTGGATCCGTTGTTTTTTTCTTGTTTTCTGACCACAGGAGAAGATGCCCGTTGACCGTGGCTAGCCAACTGGGGTTACTAGGGGATGAACTTTGGTTAGGCCACCTTTTCTAGGCCCCTCTCCGTGTGGAGCAAGCAGTGCTGTTCTTAGAGAAGGCTGCATGGTCGTCCAGGGTGTGCCGAGTGACGTTGTCAACCGCAGGTCAACATCAGGTGACCAATATCCTGAACCGCCTGCATGCAGGTTTGAGACCGCGGCTTCCAGTGACATCTTTCACCTGCCATTTATCCCCTTGCCCATCGCTACAGGACTTGGAAAGGTCGGTTTCATAGTCTGTGGGCGTTTCCTAAAGCCTGCGCGGTGGAGCTTTTTGGTGGAGTGCAGTGTGTGCAGTACTGGCCCCACCCTTTAAACCCTTGGTTCGTCTGCCATGGCCTAGCAAGCTGGGACGGTGGCATCGAGGTCCTCGGGTCGTAGTTTTTATATCAGACTATCCTTGTCCTAGTCTCTGGATCAAAAACCTTCCCCGGAGACACTGGGGCTTTGATGTCAGGGTTTTCCTCCCAAGCGGCCAGGCCTGCAAGGCAGCAGGACAATTATTTATTTTTGAGGTTCTCTCCTCTAGATCCGCCGTGTTTAGCCGGGGGGTTAGTGCTGCCCAGTTTTGGGGGTCACCTCGGAGAGGATGTGGCCAGGAACCACGAAAGGACGGTCTTGGGATAGAGGGATGCTATGCTAGTCCAGAGGGATTACACAGGAGGGTGCCTCACAAAGGCCAAGAGGCCCTAGACTAGGGTGATCCCGGGGGAGGTGCTGTAAGAGTTCCCCACTATCCGCACCACCAAGCATCTCGTCCCCTGGGGCCTCCACCCTCAGGCAAAGACTCCTTGACCTAGAACTTGAATTACTTGACAAGGTAAAAGTTAGCAGAGATTGTACACAATCTTTAAAAATGTTCTGCCCATGGATTGCCTGTGCTTTTGTCAATTAGTCAAATAGTTCAAGCTATGGCAATAACAATGCTGTTTTATTTTCTCAGTCATATGATTCAACCCCCAAACTGATACTGATGTGATACTGAAAACAGACTTCACAATGATCCATAATGTACAGCCATATTAAACCATTACATCCTGAAGCTGATTTGATAAAATTGGCTTATTGTCCTGTTAAGGCTACATTACAGATCAACCATTTTAGTTCAAGGGTGGTGCCAGAATAGCTTGGCTCCTCAGGCGCCAAGCTATTCAGGCACCACCATTGAACTATCACAGTCAAATTCATTTCAAGCAATGGGTGTATGAGGATAAAAAGGGTTAAAGACAAATCAGCTCCATCTTAAAGATGTTGAAACTCGGGAACTGTCTAAGGTAATTCAAGAAAATCTACCTTCAGCATAGAGTCTTTCTGCCAGGAAAATTGCATCTCCATATGAATAATGGTTCAGAGCATCCCATATGGCAGCCTGAGAGACAGAAAATGTGGAAGGAAAATATTGCCTAATTCAGGCTGCTTGATAATCCTGAAAAACAAGTATTAGTATAGTAAATAAATAATGTACTGGTACTAACACAACAGCACAACATATACGTGAAAGCTGGCAATAGTGAAAAATACGGAGTACAATACTACAAAGACGAAGGCATTTGGCAAGCATTTTTTTAGTGTCTCCTACAATCTGCAATTTACACATTACATTTTTGTTTTTTCTAGTATTTGTGAGGAAAACATTCTGAATACACGTACTTTGATCCTTTTAAAATACTATTATTTTCATATGAACAAAGTGTTTCATATGCCCATTTCACTGTTTTCTGTCTGTCAACTTTCACCCATGTGTAACACTGTTGAGGGTAAGGAGTATTATTAGTATTAGGACCAAAGTCCAAAAAAGTCACTTTCTACTAGGAGTAGTACTATGTTAAAACTTGTTTCCAAATCATGAATCCGAAAATCAATCAAACTAAAAAAATTCACTGTACCTTATATATATGAGCCAGTGACAGAAGGTGGAAACGGATGGGTTGCCAATTTTCCAGTGCAAAGTAAAATATAAATGAAAGTCAAACATGTTGTGTTTTATATCCTATTTCAAGAAAACTGCATGTAAATATACATACGTTAGTTGCACGCTTTTAAGTTGGTAAAAAGTAAATAAAAACAAAAAAAGAATTTACATATTTGCCGCAGGCAGGCTAAGCCCTTTGTGAGATGCAACAAGCTTGATAGTGTGCACATGGATATTTTTCAACATTTCATAAAAAGTCCTTTCCTATTCTCAACTATCTTCTTATGTATGGTTTTAGATAGTGCAAACACTATAGTTTCAAGGGAGCATAACCAAATTTACCAATAATAAATCTTAATTTTGCACAATGCATGCCCTCTGTGAGGCCCACCTTCTGTCAATGGCTCATATACCACCAACCACGCTTATACACAAAATTTCTGCTGGTATCTCATTTTTGTAAGACTATGCATTCTAACTCCACGTATACCTTAGATACATAAGTGGCATTACTGTCCAACTGCAAAAAAAAAAAAGGATCTTTGTAAGAAATGGAATTATTAACATTCAATGTGGCACTGGCAATACCGTAACCCTGATTTAAACTTCATGGGTCATATCTGCCCCATAGGCGGCCAGCAATGGCTGCCATTTCACAACATACTGCTCTGAACTGATTTACTTCACCACAAATGGTAAACATCACTGGTGGATAACAATGCACACTTGGGAGAAGACTAAAGTGAAAATGTAGAGGAGTGGGGCCAGAGGGTCCCCCTCCCTACGGTCTGAATTTTTGGAGGCTGGAAAGTAACGTCAGACACGTTGGGTTCCACCAACTCATGCAAGGGTCTGCAGAAAACCTGTTACATGGCATGTGCCTTCTCACATGGATTTCAAAAAGAAGGGTAAAAAAATGTTAGCTTAGCAAGACAACACTGAAAATACATTATTTGTAGTCCTTGTACACTGGCATACATGTAAAGGTGAAGGTTGTTAACCAAAAAATATGCAGATCATGTAACTTTTGCTTAAACCACAGCAATGCATAATCATAACGTGCATGTCTATGGCTTCAAACTTGATGCCATGGTCACAGTGGTGGGTCAGATGGGTTGGAGATTTTCACCCATTCCCATATATTACAACCTTTCTCTGCCATTGTGCGCACATCATAAATTACAGCATATATATGCAATCTTCAAATACCCAAGATAAAAAATCTCAGTTTGAAAACAGAGGGCTATAGAAGCCAATAGATAATCGTCAATACCAGTTTTTTTTTATGTTTGTTTTTTCACATCAGATCTGATTTAATCTGAACGATAATCTTCCGATAATTGTATATGGTGGGACCATGACAGAATATCAAAAGATAAAACCACACGAGATCAAATGACAAAATATGAGCCAATCTCAAAAGGTCACTTGTCTGGAACCCTGTTCAGAAATAAGTTTGTATCGACTCATTAAATGTATATAACTTTGCTTTTTTTTGGCAGATGAATTTGAATGGAAAAAGGAATTCTTATACGAAGTTGCGTGTCATTCTTTTGAGTGGTTTGTTTGTGAGATGATTTTAAATTTAAAAAACACGAGAATTTCGGCACAACAAAATTGCACAGAACGGGTACCTCTGATAAAGAAGCTTCAGCATGAAAACGGATGACAACTTGAAGTAAATCTTGTTTGTGTGTTGCATGGGGATTAAAGTACGTGCACTGGGAAAAGTGTTTGGCTGATGATGATTCTTTTCTAATTTATTATTTGAATTTGATTATGTTGTCGGGCATTACCTCTACAGTCATAGTACTTAGTACTAGTACAGTAGTAGTCTCGAAAGTTGAGTACAACAGATGATACAGCTAAACGTACATAATCATGAAAGCATAAAATCACACCATTATTAATGCATTTGTTTTGCAGAAAACAAGCTTTATCCGTTAAAATGAGTCAAAAACGATTATTTAGCAGGGCACAAAAATAGGCGTTATTCTGATCATTTGTAATGTTCAACACCTTGACTGTAGCATGACACCATGCTTAGCACAATACAATTACAAATCCTTCTCTAACTCCCTAAAATGTTACAAAAAAGAAAACAATTGCTGGATACTGTTTGAAATCAAAATCAGTTTTCAAATATGAAATTTCAGCGATGTGTAGTATTTCCTGTCTGACCCTTTGAGAATTGCTCCTATTAAATCACAAAAGATTGAAAGACCAAAGATAAAACATCCAAAAGTTGACACAACAAAAGAACAATTTCAATAAATGACAATGTGCGTATGTAGTGTTTGTATGCATGTTTTTCCACGTCACGAGGAAAAACACACTTGTGGAGACTGAATCAACCAATCAGAAAAAAAACATACACCATTCTGCACAATCACAGACCAGCATACAAAACTGTATTTATTATAGTCATCTTTAAAATAACAATTAACATTGTGTGCCTGTCACTTACTAGTGTCAGCATCTTTAGCCCCTACCACTGCAAGTCCAGTCACAGAGCAACATAAACATTTCTCGTAGTCATAGGTCACTTCTGTCGTATCATCTGTCGTGGGGTGAACTGTGTTTTTAGATCAGCTTACAAATCGTTGAACCTTTGGTTTTAAGTGTCACGGAACCTCCGATCTAGTCATTCAATCATTCATCGCCGATTCTCGACCATTTGATCGTTTACCTTTCAATCTTCTGCGAGTAACCAGTAAAAGGTTGGTCGGTAGTCAAAATCAATTAATATATCAACACGTTGTCATTGTACACCTCAACCCCCCCTCCCCCCCCCCCCCTTTTTTTTTTTTGTGTGTGTTTTTTGTTGTTGTTGTGTGTTTATGTTTTTTTTTTTTTTTTTTTGTGTGTGTGTGTGTGTGTGTAACTTTCAAATAACGGGACTTGCTTCCAGTGTTCCACGGCTCAAAAACTTCATTTCGGCTTCATACGGAAAGGCAATCAAACCATACAAAGGCCAACTAAAAAATACAAAACTCATTAAACAGATATTTGTATACGCTGAACGTTGACTGTAAGCGCAGAATCTGGCTGCAACAAGTCTTGCTACATTGTTTAACACTGGATAAGAAATCTGGTGTTCACATATTTCACGTCACAAATCTCAGATACTGGTATTTCAATCTAATTATTGAAGACCTAAACATATGTATCTATGGCTGATTGATTAGAAAGAATACCTGCACGGGTTCTTGAAGCAGCATTTTGGGAAATGTCTTCAAATTTTCACCGAACCGTGCATCAGGACTTTCTGGACTCCACGGCCGCCATGTCTGTTGCCCTCGTTTTCGAATACATTTGCGTTCACGTGATCCAGAAACCAGTGCTTATTTGCCATACAATAGAAACAAAAACACTGAAAACGACAACAACAAATGTCATCACACACACACACAAATAGTGTTTGTTTTATGTTGTTCAGTTTTTCCGCCCGATGTTTCACCCAAATGTTGGACAGAAACTAATCAATCTTTGAACCTGTGCGAATTTCTGCGTAGGGTGACGGTCAACTAGTCCATATGCCAACTCGTCCGGTCAACTCGCCAAGGCAGGGGGTCAACTCGCCAAAGGTAGCTTAATCTCACGTTTTGACCATGATGTGTCTATCAGAGATATTTATAGGCGATTTATACAATGTGTGTGTGTGTGTGTGTGTGTGTGTGTGTGTGTGTGTGTGTGTGTGTGTGTGTGTTTGTGTGTGTGTGTGTGTGTGTGCGTGTGCGTGCGTGCGTGCGTGCATGCGCGTGCGTGCGTGCGTGCGTGAGTGTATGCATGTTTGTGTGTGAGATGTTTATACAGTGTGTGACTGTGCATAAGTGTGTTGTGTTGTGTTGTGTTTTCAATCTGTTGATAAGTTCCTGATCCTCATATCATTACAGCAGTTAAGTTTACTTGAGATGTTTGCCGACCATCCAGTGTTTTGCATTTTTACAGCAGGCGGTAAAGCACAGACAGTGATACACTTCCATGCTAAGAGAGTGCGCTGTCTTAGACTTGTCTTAGCGGATTAGTCTGTCATTTGTCTCCCTCGGGTGTGCTGGCACGTCGATCCTATCTGTAATCACGATGCAACCTTGTTCAGAAGTTAGAAAAGTAAGACTGCAAGCATCATTGCGTCGTAAGTCTATTACCATATATTCATATAGTAATTAATTAACTGAACGCTGTGTTTGTTCGTCTGCTCGTGTGTAACATGATTTGAGGGGAGTACAGGAGCGG
Source organism: Semisulcospira habei (assembly GCA_036245525.1). Classification (NCBI taxonomy): domain Eukaryota; kingdom Metazoa; phylum Mollusca; class Gastropoda; family Semisulcospiridae; genus Semisulcospira; species Semisulcospira habei. Next base: position 161,836,047 of record BTPG01000008.1, read on the forward strand.
TCACGTTACGATGCACGAAACTTAAATAAATTCGGGAAAACACGGTGCATGAAAAATAAAATTTCCTTGCGCGGAAAGTGTGTCATGCGGCGGTATCTACAACTTCACTGAAAAGCATTACTCAAGCAGCGAAGCCATAAAACGTGATGTGGACGGCAGAAGACTGACATTACACCCACCAAATTTAGAATATATATATATATATATATATATATATATATATATATATATATATATATATATATATATATATATATATATATATATATATATATATATATATATATATATATATATATATATAATTGTTCATTAAATTCTGAGAATGCTGTGCTAAAGCCATGGAATTCCAGGCTGGTAAGCTTGCATTGTGTCATCAGGACATCATCTGCCCATTTTATGACTGCATCGCTCACAAGATCTTTTGAGCCTTCCACTGAACACCTACTACATAAAGCAGTAGGGACTACCCCCAGGCGCCCCGCCATCCGCTGGAGAATATCCAGTCCTCCACCCAAAAGAAGTGTATATATATTGAACAGAACGCTAGATTTTGTAGATGATGCTGGGGTCTGTGGATGGGTCTCTTAACTTCACTGGTGACAGTTTCAATCTCTTTTTGAAGGCCACAGAGGCCAAGCTTATCAAAAGATCGCCTGTCTGTATACATAGTGCTGCTGAGATGGTATTCCTCGCCCGGTACCTAGGTGAAATGCCATTGCTGTGATTTTTGCACTCGTCCGATTTAAGCGTAGAGTCTACTGCACTTTGATCGTGTGGTAAATCATGCGGGTATTAATGAGAAGGGTTTTTTTTTCGTAAAAGAAAAATCAATGTTTTAAAAATAACTCCGAAAAAGTGGTGCAGAAAATTATCTCAGATAATGAAAATCAGTGATTTTCACACCGAGGGCTTGGTCAAAATTGACGTAATCATACCCGACAGCCGAGACAAACTGTATGCTTGTGTAAATACCGTATGAAATATTATGCGAGTATTAATGAGAAGATTTTTTTAGTTTTTTTCGTAAAAAAAATGATTCAATTGTTTTAAGATTAATCACAAACAATTCATGAAATGAATCCCCAAAACGTGAAACTATTTTTGTTTTCTAAAAATATTTAATTATCACTCAAAAGGTTCAAGAAGCACAATGCTGGTTAACGAACTCATTCAATATCTTCCTTTTATCTAGCTATATCATATGCAGGATCTCAAGTAAAAATAAGAAAAATTACGGACTCTCGTGTGGATCAACCGGTTTTTGTGAAATTGCCATTTTCTCACCAATGAGCATCTTAATAAAAAAAAATTAAAAAATAAAAAAATTCTTCGAGATTTTTCTTCAGTTTAGGGACAATATCCTAAAAGTTCAAGCTTGTCCGTCAGTCCTCAAACGCGGGCTCTAGTCGCTGTCACATACACACACACACACACACACACACACACACACACACACACACACACACACACACACACACACACACACACACACACACACACACACATGCAGACAAAAGCGTCAGAGTCGGTTACCTACCATTTTATGTCAAAATGGGTTCCCATATTTCTATTTATTCTAAGACTCTTGAATTGATGCGAATGTTTAGAACTCACCTTATAACTAAGCTCTATAACTTAAAATAAAATAGACATTTTCTAGAAACAGAGCCACTAGATGGAAAAAAAATGGGTTTCTACCAATAATGTGAGTGCCTCTCACACACAAAAACTGGCATTACAGTCAAAATGGGTGTCTTCACAACAGTAGGCGTCTGTAATAAGGTCAAGTTCATGGAATACTTCTTTTTCACATTAATTTTTTTTCCAACTTAATGTGTATGTGTGCTTTAACATTTTTAACATTGTATGGTGCAAAATTCAATAAACACTGGCCCGTAACCCGTTTCGATTATGATTTTTACAGAGGAAATCTTTTAAACATTGCTGCGTTTTGTCCTTCCGAAGCAAAACAGTTTATCATGGCATTGATGTGAGAATCAACATAATGTATTCTGGAAATTAAAGGACTTGTTTTTGGTTTTGGGTACTCTGGAGTTTCAGACAAACAGCAACAGAGCATTTTGAATATTAACCCTTATCATTCGGAATACACCAGTGTGTGCAACAAGTGTGACTGAAATAGTCCAAGGGTTAGTGCCAGAATAGCTTGGTGCCTATAGGCGCCAAGCTATTGTGGCACCACCCTTGGACTAAAGCCATTGGTCTATGTCCTCATCTGTAAGTACTGTAATGTAGCTTGCATAAAATTATGGCAGTGAACAAATTTGAAGCTTTTAGCCTCAGTATGATGCGGGTCAAAAAGTGTGGAAAAATATGAAAGATAGAAAAAGACCCAGATGAAGAAACTAACACTTAACTTATTCTACCCCAGACACACCACAGCAAAATAAAGATCCACCACGATAGTTCAAGGGTGATGCCAGAATAGCTTGGCGCCTATGGGCGCCAAGCTATTCTGGCATCACCCTTGAACTATCATGGTGGATCTGTGTCCTGCACTGCAACGCAGTCTTCTGAAGACGACTTCAACATTTGGGCTTAACTTAATATTCTACCCCAGACACACCACAGCAAAATAAAGATCCACCATGATAGTTCAAGGGTGATGCCAGAATAGCTTGGCACCTATGGGCGCCAAGCTATTCTGGCATCACCCTTGAACTATCATGGTGGATCTGTGTCCTGCACTGCAACGCAGTCTTCTGAAGACGACTTCAACATTTGGGCTTAACTTATTCTACCCCAGACACACCACAGCAAAATAAAGATCCACCATGATAGTTCAAGGGTGATGCCAGAATAGCTTGGCGCCTATGGCATCACCCTTGAACTATCATGGTGGATCTGTGTCCTGCACTGCAACGCAGTCTTCTGAAGACGACTTCAACATTTGGGGATTCCAGTCTTGGGGTAGAATGAGTTAAATTGACAGAACAGAACACTGACATTAATTAATTAACTGACAACATAAGAAATCACTTGAAACTTCAGCCTTTATTATTTATTGTCTTTCGTCCCCAACAACCAACCATTCTCTTCCGTTTGCAGAGTTTTAAATGGTATGCAGTATATTACAAAATGATCCAGCCCCCCCCCCCCCCCCCCCCTAATAACACTCTTGTAATCAATCTTTACCTTGTCAATGGTTTTCTTATCTTATCTTATTATTGTCTTTTGTCCCCAGCCGGCTGTTTCGTTTTGCAAATCCAAAGGTTAGACAGTATACAAAATGATCCAGGCGTCCATCAGAAAAAAAAAAAGCAGGCTATACATGCTGAAACCACCCCAATAATAACACTCATGTAATAAATCTGTATGAAACCAAAAATGCCGCGAGTGGCGGGGAACCTCAATTCATTTCTTTTGTAACTTTTTCAGTCTGTTGCGGACGTAATCCTTAATGTTTGTCCAGCGCCTATGTCTAAGTGCAGGCTCTTCTGCCATTGCGTGCTGCATCTCGGCCTTTCCAAGAAGTTTGTTCATGACGAGGTGTGTTTTGAAACGAGTTTGAACAGCTTTCTCTTCAGCTTCCCCCCATGATTTCCTTGTAAATCTAGCTTTCTTTCGAACAGGAGCTGACGCAGTACTGTCATCATCAAAACTATCTAGATTGTCATCAGGCTCTGGACGTCTTTTTTCCGTCATGCTCATCGATTCCTGTGTTGTTGACTTGCTACTTGCTTCATTCACAGGTGCTCTTCCCCCCCCCCCCCCTCCCACCCGAGACCTCTCTGCCAGTTTCTGATGTGTCTTCATTGTCAAAGTCAATCTCTTCATCATCGCCCAGCTCAGCTCTAATGCAACTCTCAAAATCTGTCATCCCATTGTTAACTGACAGAAGAATCTTTGCCACTTTTGCCTTTTGAAGGACGTCTTGAGGTTGGCGGTAGATATGGCGATGTATCCGAATATCATTACTTACTTACTTACGCCTATCACCCTACCCGGGTATAGGCCGTCGACGAGAGACCTCCAGCAACTCCTGTCCTGTGCTTCTCCTTCGATTCTACTCCAGGTGGTTCCCATTCTCTTCATGTATGCTTGGAGGTCTCGACGCCAGGAGTTTCTCGGCCTACCTCTTTTCCTCTTTCCCTGGGGGTTCCATGACAATGCCTGCCTAGTGATACTGGAAGCTGGCTTTCTCAGACTGTGACCGATCCATCCCCATCTTCTTCGCCCAATTTCATTCTCTGCTGTTATCTGCTCTGTTCTCTCCCAGAGTCTGATGTTGCTGATCTTCTCTGGCCAGTGGAGTTTCAAAATTCTTCTAAGGCAACTGTTCATGAAGGTCTGTACTCTGTTGACTGTGGTTTTTGTCAATCTCCAAGTCTCTGCTCCATATAGGAGAACTGCTTTTACATTGGAGTTGAAAATCCGGACTTTGGTGTGTTGTGACAGCTCTCTGGAACTCCACACCTTTTTCAACTGGAGAAAGGCTGCTCTGGCTTTACCGATTCGTGCTCTGACATCTGCATCAGTGCCGCCTTTTTTGTCTATGATGCTCCCGAGATAGGTGAAGGACTCCACCTCCTCCAACGGGATGCCAGCAAGCAAGACTGGTTCTTCCCTCATTGTCTTTGTTTTCTGTTTGTGAATGGTGAGGCCCACTTGGGACGAGATGTCAGCAAGCCTCGTGGTCTTGTCCTGCATTTGTTGATGAGTGTGGGACAGTAATGCCAAGTCGTCTGCAAAATCGAGGTCGTCAAGCTGTGTCCACAGTGTCCACTGTATTCCATTTCGTCTGTGCTCTGTGGTCATCTTCATGACCCAGTCTATGGCCACTAGGAAGAGGAACGGAGACAGCAGACACCCCTGCCTGACACCAGTTCTGACCTGGAGCTCCCTGGTGAACTGCCCTTCGTGGATCACGCGACATGTCATGCCATCGTAGCTGCTCTTGATCAGGCGGACGAGCTTTGTGGGTACACCGTAGTGTTGTAGGAGTTTCCACAGAGTCTCTCGGTCCACGCTGTCAAATGCTTTCTCATAATCCACAAAGTTGACGTACAGCAGGGAGCTCCACTCCAGAGACTGTTCCACGATGATGCGGAGAGTGGCGATCTGGTCTGTACATGATCGGTTTTTCCTGAATCCTGCTTGCTGGTCTCTCAGCTGGGGGTCAACGGAGCTCTTCATTCTCTCCAGGATGATCCTGTTGAAGACCTTTCCTGGTACTGACAGCAAGGTAGTTGGAACACTTGCTGAGGTCGCCTTTCTTGGGAAGCTTGATTAGGTACCCCTCCTTCCAGTCAGCCGGCATCACCTCCTCTTCCCAGATCTTTCCAAACAGTGGGTACAGCATCTCCACTGTTGTCTCTAGGTCTGCTTTCAGAGACTCCGCTGGGATGCCATCTGGGCCTGCTGCTTTGCCGTTCTTCAAAAATGCCACTGCTCTTCTGATCTCTTCCCGGCTGGGTCTGTCACAGCTGATGGGTAGGTCGGTCTCTGCCGGCTGGATGTCTGGGGGGTCGGGTGGGCTAGGTCTGTTCAGTAGCTCTTCAAAATACTCGGCCCATCTGTCGAGTTGGTCTGCTCTGTCTGCAATAGGCTTGCCTTCTTTGTCTTTTACTGGTCTTTCTGTATGGCCATACTTGCCTGACAATCTTCTGGTAATGTCGTAGAGCTGTTTCATGTTGCCGCTGCCTGCTGCCTTTTCTGCCTCTGCTGCCAGGCTGTCTGTGTAGGCCCTCTTGTCTGCCCTGATACTCCTCTTCACCTCGCGGTTGGCTTCCGAGTATTCCTCCTGTGCCCTTACTTTGGCTGCTCTCGTGCGACTGTTGTTGACAACTGCTTTCTTTTGCTTCCTCACTTCTATCTTCTTCAAGGTCTGTGCCGACAGCCAGTCCTTGTGATGGTGTTTCCTGAACCCTACAGTGTCTTTGCAGGTTGCGTTCAGCGCCTCTCTAACTGCCTTCCACTGCTGCTCTGTGGTGACCGCCTCCTCTTCATTTACTAGCTCCTGTAGCACTTGAAACCGGTTGGACAGCACCAGTTTGAACTCTTCTCTAACTCCAGTTTCTCTCAGGAGGCCTACATTATAGCGCTGTCTTCTTGTTGTCTCTGTGCGGCTTTTCTTTAGCTTGAGCTTCATTCTTAAGGTAAGCAGATGGTGGTCTGAGGCGACATCTGCTCCCCTCCTCACTCGAACATCTTGAAGGGATCTTCTAAATTTCTTGCTAATGCAGATATGGTCTATTTGGTTCTCTGTTGTATGGTCAGGTGAGACCCAAGTTGCTTTGTGTATTCTTCTGTGTGGAAAGATGCTGCCTCCAATGACAAGTCGGTTTAGAGCACAAAAGTCTACAAACCTCTCCCCGTTCTCACTCATCTCCGAGCCTAGTCCCTGTCTCCCCATCACCTCTTCGTATCCGGTGTTGTCCTCCCCTATTTTGGCATTAAAATCGCCCATGACGATGGTGATGTCTCGCTCCGCACATTTGTCCACGGCACTCTGGAGTCGGTCGTAGAACTCTTGTTTCTCTTCCTCGTCACTGTCATTAGTGGGCGCATAACACTGGATGACGTTCAGCTTGATCTTTTTCTTGGTTCTAAAGGCTGCTGTGATAATTCTTGGCCCAAGAGGTTCCCAGCCCAACTCTCTGAGCCACTGGTGACAGCATGAATGCTACTCCTTCTGTATGGGGGGCATTCTCCTCTTCATGACCTGAACACAGAATCATCTCCCCACTTAACAGCCTTTTCTGGCCAGACTGTGTCCATCTGGCTTCACTGATACCTAGCAGGGAAAGGTTGTACTTTTGCATTTCCGCTGCTATCTGGGCGGCCTTGCCGCTCTGGTACATGGTCTTGACGTTCCATGTACCCATGGTTGTGTCCCTGGATAGAGAGAGGCGGCTCGGTCCTGTGGCTTCCGAAGACTTCCGGCTTTCACCACAGGACGTCATAAGTCTTCTGGTAGAAGAGCCTTCCTCCTCCAGGAAAGGAATTACTGTTAGTCTTTTCGTCGGCGTTTTTGTAGCTATTTCCTTTTTTGCAGGGTGGGGAAGCTACCCCCACGCCGAACCCCCTTACTAGGAGGACCAGGGGTTTTCTGTCGGGATCACCTTCCCTTAGACCATGTTGGTTCACGGCACCTTATTTCATTCGGTGCACCCCTCTCACGAGGGACCCCCTATCCACCACCCAGGGGACGCGCCTCAACGCCATATGGTCCCAGCGTGAGGATCCGAATATCATGGCCAAGGAAATCTGCCAGCTGATCCTGGTCTAACTCCGAGATGGCCATTGACTGAGCCAAAGTTGCAACCTGCTTCCGTAACTGAGTAAATGTGAACATGGCTGGGTATGACACCCCTGCTTCTAGGGCATGGGCCTTCAGAACATCATGGCCTCTGTAAGGCCTCTGATCAGAAGGTGTGGCAAAGATGTACTGGGAATCAGCGAGAGTTGGCACTGATTGCCTCATTTGAAGGATTCTGTCCACAGTTGTCATCAGCAAAACGGGAACACTCCTATTAAACTTGCCTCTGATTTCCACTCGCTGAAAATGATTCACCATTTTCTTCTCAACCTCTGTGAGACCTTTCAAGATATCTTGATTGGTGATCGATCCAAGCTTAGCATTCTGGAAGTCTGACACCTTCATTCTTTGAACTTCTCCCCCTCCTTTTCGGTTGAAAAGTGATACAGTACAAACAGTTGCTTTAACCACTGTCAGATAATCTTCCGAAACGATCCTTGTCTCAAGAAGCTGTTAGACCTTCCTCACATCTTCACATGATGGGATCAGCTTGGGTTTGTTCATGGTCATTTCCCCGACCGACTGGGCTGCTGTAATGGACACACAATCATACCAGTCCCCGTTGAAGACAGAGTCAAACCGCTGCGCCTCAGAGAGCTCCTGTCGCCACCTGTCGTCTGAATGTAAACCAATTGACATTTTGAATCAGATTGATTGTACATTGCTTAACGTCCCGACAGCAACAAGGCTTTCTCAGGACGTGCCTGCACTGCTTGTGAAAAAAACACCTAAACAGAACATTGCCATGTATGTCGCCAGCCGGTCAAATACGTTAAATAAACCTAACACATGGGGCCTAAATAAAGCTAAGACCATTTAGCAACACACATCCAATATCAAGAGCTACAGGCAGTGCAGACAGTAGGGAGAGTTTTAAAAAGGCAAATACAGGTGAATGGACAAAGGGTAGACAGAAACACATGCCCCATAATAGAGAGAAAAACCCGCCCTGTGGGGCTGACCAGGGTGACCCTGGGAACTAAAAACTGGTAATACAGTAAAAAGCGACACTTCATTTGCACATTCCGAAAGACCTGTTTGTGGACGTTTGTTCTTCGAATCGCGAGGCAGTTTTGCGAACGAGGATTGAAATCTGGCGCCATTTAAAAAAAAAAAAAGTCAACTCATACTGTGCATGCATGTGTCAAGTTACTTTTTCGATCACTGACAATCACACATGTCAGAAAAAAAAAGAAACAAAATCGCGTGGCAGATTGACCTTGTAATGGGGTTATTGAACGAATTCCTTTCATTGCAGAAGAAAGCTTTTGTTAAAATCGTGGGGTTCTATTATCATTTACTACAAGACTCAACGGTCAGAGAGAGGAAGACACGGACCGAGCCACGGCTGAAGCAGACGCCTTATTTTTCTGGACCAAACGGGTATCGGGGATTGGAGGCATCTCTCAGTTAAATAACTGCACTGAACAAGTACATTAATTTTGGGCGTGCTCTTAACTAAGAAATATTGCATAAAGTACCTCTGCAAACGTGAAGGATGGCCAGCGGTTGGGGACAAAAGACGTTTTAGGAAGGGCAAGGGAAACAACTCCGTTCATCGGTGATGGGCTAACCAATCAGCGATCATCAAGTTGATCTGAAATCACTCGCTTCCGTGTCAACACACAGGCCCAGGGCATCGCCAAAACACAACATGAAGTAAATCTGGGCAAATGGGGACATCCTATTTTGATATTTTTTTCTGACTTTTGAATGAAAGATAATGCAGAAACAACCCTCAGAAAAAATGGGTGCCTGACTTGGTCACCCAGAATTTTACATACACCCATTTTGCATAAGGATGGTAAAGAAAGTAACCCATTTGAGTGGTTTCGTGTACGCACACACACACACACACACACACACACACACACACACACACACACACACACACACACACACGTACGCGCGCGCACACATACACACGTGTACACACGGTATGTACACACACACATAAGGCGCTAGGCGCCAAAAAGACATTCTCCAGCAAGGTTTGCTTTGCTAGACGTGACGTTATTTTCATTTTGTTCCAGAATATTTGCCCCGCCTGCACGCCAAAAACTTCATGTGCATGCCCCAGAATGCGCTCCGACGAGTCCCATTTCAAAGTTGTTCCTATTTTAAATAGGAACAACAAAAAGGAAAACCAAACCCACCTATTTTGTACGTTGTATACATACTGAAGATGCTTATAACATGTTTGCTGCATTTATTAATTTTTTTTAATTTTTTTTTAATTTATATATTTTTATTTCTATTTTTTTATTTCTTATTTTGTTTATTTTTTTTGCGGGGAGGGGGGGGGGGGGTGAAGCAACCTACAAAATGCTGGCAAATAAACTATAACAGGCTACTGTAACACAATAATAACGTATGATAATCAAAATACAATACACACAAAAATGTAATGTGCAACTGAAAATACCTGAAAAGAAAAGGACAAAATCTGATAACAAATCAACACACATACAGTAGAAACTCCAATGAACGGTCAACCCTGTTGCCAAGAAAACGTGACCGTAAGCGGCAGGGTGACTGTTCGCGGGAGGTTACAGTTGAAGAAAATGGACCTCTTGTGACATTCGGATAGGAGCATATGGATGCGCCAACGGGACCTTCGTTGACCTGTCACGCTTCTGTGAAGTGTGATACATATACTAGTGACGCCGATGTTTCGTTATCTTCAGTGATAAAATAAAATAAAATTGTATTTATGTGTACTAGTACGGGAGGGAGAAAGAGCGACGCATGTCGATGTGAGTCGCAGCCGTGTTCTTGTCTTAGATAGGCCGGATAGAAGGGGGCAAGTGGCAGTGTAAGGAGGACGTAGCACTGACACGAGCCGGGGTCAATATCCTGTCACCTTATTGTCCCTATAATTACCGAGCCGATGCAAAACGCGTTGCACTTTTCCTGGCCTATGTATAACAATTTTCTTTTTCTCACTATTTTGTTCCTCGGCTAAGCACCCGCGTGTGAAGCATAGAATCGCTATAACTGATTTCACGGTTTGTGGCCGGCGTATAGAAACTGACATGTAGGGGAGGATCTGGGGGGCGGGGGAGGGGATCCTAGGGGACGGCGCCGTACAAGCAGACCCCCCTCTCTGACTGGCACTGCAGCCACTACTGAATTCGTTTTGATGCCGTGATTTCTTGACTGGCCGTGGATTTCATAGATCTCCTCAAGAATATAAGCGAATATTCTGGATACGCACCAGTCTCCGAAAATTCATTACACTAACACTACACGCTCATCGGTGCATGTACGCGCTTGATTCTCATGAGCCCCCGGAGTCGGCTGGAGGGGCACACAAGTCGGAATGTCAGTCCACAGGCCTACAGTTCTTGCCCTGTTAGACCTATCAGCTGCGTTTGACACCATTGACCACTCCATCATGCTCCAACTTCTAGAAAACTACTTTGGTATTTCTGGTAAAGCTCTCACCTGGTTTCACTCTTATCTGCCTTCCAGTCAGATCAACGTCTCTGTCAAGAACGTTCTTTCTGAAGCTGCTGCGCTAGAATTTGGGGTCCCCCAGGGCTCTGTCCTGGGCCCCATTCTATTTACGCTGTACACTCAGCCTCTGTCTCAGGTTATCGCATCGCATTCAACCGATCATCACATGTATGCGGACGATGCACAACTTCGGAAATCTGCACCTCCAAACAGCTCCAGTCAGGCTATTTCAGATGTTCAGAACTGTATCTCAGATGTTAAGTCCTCGATGTGTGAAAATAAACTTCAGTTAAACGAGGGCAAGACAGAAGCTCTTCTTGTCGGTGCCTGTCAACTGCTGCCCAATTCTCCTGACTCTATGCGCATTTGTGACGCACCTATTCCATTTCTGATTCAGTTCGCAATCTTGGCGTTTTCCTTGATAAAGATCTTCAAATGAAGGAGCATGTAAATCATGTCTGCAAACTTGCTTTTCTGGAATTAGGACCTGACGCATCAGTTCTATCCGTCATTACCTCACTACTGAAGCTACCACCAAACTGGTCGTCTCTTTAGTCTTGTCCCGCATTGATTACTGCAATGCCCTCTTAGCTGGCCTCCCTCAGTTTCTCATTCAGAAATTGCAGCGAGTTCAGAATTGTGTTGCACGTCTCATCGTCCGCGCCTCACAGCATCAGCCCATCGCTCCTATTCTGAGACAACTTCATTGGCTGCCAGTCAAACAACGAGTCTCGTACAAAATCGCCTGTCTGTGCTACAAAGTTATTAACTACTCTACCCCCGCCTATCTCGCTGATCTTCTTCAACTATACACTCCCTCCCGCTCCCTACGTTCAAGTAGTGACACGCGCCTTCTCAGAGTCCCGCTCTTCAAATACAAAACCAGAGGTGACCTTTGTTTTGCGCACTTTGGACCTGTTGCCTGGAACTCCCTACCTATGGATATTAGACATTCTTCCTCATTCACTGCCTTTAAATCTGCCCTAAAGATCCACCTGTTCGATACCCCAATGTAGCTCAGTTCTTTGTCATTCTGTACCTGTGTGTGTGTGTGTGTGTGTGTGTGTGTGTGTGTGTGTGCGTGCGCGCGTGTGTATTGCAGAATCCGTTGTTTTTCTAGTTTTATTACCCCCTCCACTTGCACTCTTTATTTGTTAAGCGCTTAGAGCTTATTTAAGGATACGCGCTATATAAGTAGCCATTATTATTATTATTATTACAAGTCGGTCTCAGCATTGCACAGTGTACGAGTGCTGAGATGAATTTGGAAGCCTGTGGTACGTACGGCACCCTCAATAGACCGACCCATTTTTTAGGTGAAATCATGTCAATCAGACTTAGCCTCTCGACCAATACAAACGCTGTAGACCATGTGCTTCTGACTGCCAAGCAGAGGGTACGGCATAACAACGGATGCTTATCAGTGCTTGCGGGGCATGGAAAGGCGTCGATGTTTCCATTATTTTATCCAATTTTGGCGGTATTGGAAAGTACTGTTGTTGTGGGGAGTGTCAATCAGATTCCTGATACCCAATCCATATTCAGGTGAAGAATCAGGGCCGTTCCCGATGCCGTTATGACGACCGGCAGACTCACACGAAAGAAAAGCTTGCGGTTGGCCACATGATCAGCTGAACCCTGAGAGAATCACAAGACATCACTACCTGTGATCGAGAGAAAAATTTCTACTTTTCCGTGTTCCACCATAGTATCCACAGACTGACTCGATCGCTTGTACATACATTTGGTCTGCTAACTTGGATCGTAGATCTGTCAGTTGTGTGTGACGCATTCGTGCTAAACTGGATCGTAAATTAGATCTGTCAGTAAAGCTTTTGTGCATGTACGCTGACCCCGTTTGGCTGTGAGAGTGAGCGAGAGACGCCTCATTGACGTAACAGACTATACTAGCACGAGCAGAAGTTTTCAGAGGGAAAAAAATATGGGATGAACCATAACCCACAAAGTCACTTCTATATGAGAGCTGTCCTCGCTGTCAATGGTCTCTACCATTTGTCTTTGGCCTGATTCTGTTGTTGAATTATCCCCTATTGAAAGAGTCTCGCAGATCTGCCAATGCGTCAGTGAGTTCTATAAGGGGCGCAGGACTAAAGCGTCATTGATTTGCCAAACGCCATTTGTAATGACGTAAGTTTTACTTTTTACGTAATTTTATATTTTACCTGATCTGAGGTTCACTTTCGATTAGTCATATGCTTCAGAAAATGGTGACAAAACTAGAACCTCACGGTACAATTTCAGTCTTGCTATAATTTGTGTGAAAGCAGGTTGACTTTACCTAGCTACATGGTTCACATGCTTGCTCTTCTGAAAGTGCGTCGATGTGTGTGTGCGTGTTAGTGCGTGCGTGCGCGCGCGCTCCAAACATCTCCAAGAGGCATAGATCCAGGCGCATGAGGATCTATTCTTCCTGGAGATGCGCGCATGTTTGTGTGTGTGTGTGTGTGTGTGTGTGTGTGTGTGTGTGTGTGTGTGTGTGTGTGTGTGTGTGTGTGTGTGTGTGTGTGTGAGAGAGAGAGGGAGAGGAGGGGGGGGGGAGAGATGATGATGATGATGATGATGATGATGAAACTTTATTTTTCAACGGTAAAAAGTTTTGACAAAAAACAAATCGTCATTTTAAAAACTTGCCGTTGCTAACATCTACAGCATAAAAAAGAGGAAATTATATATATATATATATATATATATATATATATATATATATATATATATATATATATATATATATATATATATATATATATATATATATATATATATATATATATATATATATATATATTAGCAACGGCAAGTTTGTAAAATGACGATTTGTTTTCTGTCAAAACTTTTTACCATGTGTGCATGTGTATGTGATGAGTTTTATTATTTTCTCTGTATATAATAATGCTATTGGGTTTTGTATATATATATATATATATATATATATATATATATATATATATATATATATATATATATATATATATATATATATATATATATATATATATATATATATATATATATATATATATATATATATATATATACAAAACCCAATAGCATTATTATATACAGAAAAAATAATAAAACTCATCACACACACATGCACACACGCACGCGCGCGCCGCACACACGTACACCCACACGCACAAACAAACACGAGCACACACGCGCGCGCGCGCGCACACACACACATACCAACCATCTGCATGAAATACGAGAGAGGAGAGGGAGAGAGAGAGTGAGAGAGAGAGAGGGAGAGAGATGATGATGATGATGATGATGAAACTTTATTTATCAACGGTAAAAAGTTTTGACAGAAACAAATCGTCATTTTACAAACTTGCCGTTGCTAACATCTACAACATAAAATAGATTAAAAGATAATAATAATAATAAAGAATTATATTTACACATATTATTTCATGCAACAATAAAAAAATTTTTAAAATGACACGAAATAATAATAACACTTAACATTCATCTTATACCATACACACACACACACACACACACACACACACACACACACACACACACACACACACACACACACACATACCAACAATATAGATAAATGCATAATTATATTACATAAAAGCATTAACCATCAGGGTTTGTTTAAATGCCCAGTGTTGTTATGTTTGGCTCATCAGGTAATCGAAAAGTTTCGTTTTAAAGATTCCAAGTGAGGCTATAGTCTTCAAATGTGCAGGAATAGTGTTCCATACAAACGGTCCAGAAAAGGATAAACTAGTTTTAAAGAGGTCATTTCTAGGCAGAGGTAGGGGTAAAGTATTGTTCCTTGAGGACCGTTCGCGTTCTTGCTGTGGCACAAATTTGGTGGTTAGATACTGCGGTGTCATGTTATTTAATATCTTGTGCATGAGGATGCATTTGTTGAAATTAAGTTGTTGACGCAGGCCGAGAATGTTTAGATGTCTAAATTTGTCTATGGTAGGAATGGGCCGCGTATCTATCATTTTGACAGCTCTTTTATATATAGAGTTTAACCTGTTCATGTGAACATCACTACAACCGTCCCACACTGTGGAGACATAATCAACGTGAGACTTGATATGGGCATGAAAAAACAGTTTACGAGTATGTGTATCCGTTACTTTTCTAAGCTGGGACAACAGGAAAGTGTTTTTAGCAATGGTTTTACAGACTGTATTTATATGCGTCTCCCAACATAATTGTTCGTCAACGTGTATTCCCAAGAATTTACGCTCTGTGACTTGTTCTATCGGTTTAGCGTTCAGTTGTAAATGTAACGGCTGTGGTCGGCATTGGTGGTTTTGTCGTGTAGTGATTAAAATACTCTTTGTTTTTCCTGGATGAAGAACCATATGATTCTCTCTACACCAGTCGGAAACCTCGCTGAGACTACTTTGTAAGCTAATGTTAATGTCAGCTGTTTTTTTACCCGAAACATGGGGGCTGGTATCGTCCGCAAACAGGTTGCAATTAACATCAGTGTTAGTAATATGCAAAGGCAAATCATTAATGAATATTATAAATAGAAGAGGTCCCAAGATCGACCCCTGGGGGACACCGTAGAGAGATAGAGAGAGCGAGGGACTCAGACAGTTTATTGTTTAGACAAAATGTCCATACAATGGAGTGAGACATTACATAATTTATAATTCAGGTGTATATAAGGCGATGTTTATATGAACACACACACACACACACACACACACACACACACACACACACACACACACACACACACACACACACACACACATTTCCATTCGATCTACGCCAGCACATAATAGCCACTTTTGACCTACATGTAAAATGCGGTATCCAAATCCAGGCCACAGCCGTGTACTACACAGACCAGGTCGGAGTAAGAACCACAGTTTGCACGTGGAATAATACAAGCATGCTGCTACGGAGTTTAAAAGCATGAAATACAAATCTTGCTAAATCGGCAATAGACTGCGGGTTGGTAGTGTCTAGGATACACAATTCTTTCTTTTTGAGTTCCATAAGGTCAAACTTACATAGGTATTTGGCACGCAGTTCATCATAGAATGGTCCGCCGTGAGATGGCCTTAGTCGCCTGCTCGGCGTTAAACCCAAATAACTAACTAACATCATCATAGAATGGACAATAAAACATAAAGTGAACTTCATCTTCCACAGCCTTGGCACACAATGGACACACTTTCGTTATAGCATTGGGAGTACTATATCTTTGTTTGTTACTTTGCAATTCGGTTATGCCAAGTCTAAATTTAATGTATAGATTTTTTACATAGGTTGGCTTAACCAGTTCAAAATAATTTTCTTGGACAAGTGTATGTTTAAAACTACGATACACAGTAAAACGTTCACTCTCAGAAAGCTTTGATGACCAGTTTTGTTTGGCACAATCAACCATCCTTTGTTTAAACTTGTTTATAAAAGCATTCCTGTTTCCAACACCTTGTGAAATCCATACATGACCAAACCCATTTCGAAAAAGCAAATTCTTTATCTTTGACACCCATGTTTCTTTCCCTTTATCGTCTAAATCCTTAAGCATATGATAAGCCATATTTGCAAATCTAGTCATCATCATCATCATCATCAGTCCCTTGCCCGAACTGGGCGTTGGGGGGACTGAAAGGCAGCAGCAACAGACAGTGCTCTCCACTGAGTTCTATTTTGGGCGGTGGCAAGCAAGTCTGACATCTCGAGTTCGGTCCATTCTTTTATGTTTGCGACCCAACTCTTTCTCTGACGACCTCGCCGACGACTTCCTTCGAGAGTGCCTTGGAGGATAGTCTTGGACAAGGTGTTGTGTCGGGTCACGTGGCCAAACCAAGCAAGCTTGCGCCGTTTCACGGTTGCCAGAAGGGGTTCATGTGGGCCCACCAGGGAAGTGACGATGCTCCGTACATATTCGTTGGTCTTGTGCTCGCGGTACGAGATGCGGAGCAACTTCCTCAGGCACTTGTTCTCAAAGGCCTGGATTTTCTTTTCTGAGTCTGCAAGCAGTGTCCAAGTCTCACAGCCGTAGAGTAGAATAGACACTATGAGGGACTTGTAAAGCCTGTACTTGATGGTGAAGCTGATGGAGTTACTTCGCCATATCCTGTCCAGCCTGGCCATTGCGGATGTTGCTGTACCTATCCTGATACGGATCTCTGCTATGCAACTACCGTCTTTGGACAGGGTGGCTCCCAAGTACTTGAAGCTATTGACCTCTTCTAGCTTTTGGCCATTCATGTGAATGTTGCTGCTGCTGTCGCTTGTGGTGTTGATCATCACTTTGCTTTTATCCGTACTGATCTCCATGCCATAAGACCCTGCGCTACTTGAAAGTTTGTCTGTCAGGTTTTGGAGCTCACTATTGCTGCCTGCCATGAGGTCAATGTCGTCTGCGAATCGAAGATTGCACAGGGATCTGCCACCAATAGAGATTGAAGTATGGTGGTCGTGGAGGGTTTCCTGCATGATCTTCTCCAGGAATATGTTGAAAAGGACAGGAGAGAGCAGGCATCCTTGACGGACACCGATCGTCGTCCTGAAGAACTCGCCTGACTGATTGTTAAGTAGAACCGCGCTGCAGGCGTTCTTGTAAAGCGCTTCTATCATTTGGATCAGTCCCTCCTCTATGTTGAACGATCTCATGACTTGCCAGAGTCCGTCGTGCCAGACGCGATCAAATGCTTTCCTGAAATCAATGAAGTTGTGGTAGAGTTCGCGCTGATGCTGCAGATGTTTCTCGATCAGGACGCGGCAGTTGAAAATCTGCTCTACAGTGCTTCTTCCAACTCTGAAGCCAGCCTGTTCTTCTGCCAGCAGTTCCTCGGCGAAAGTTTTGAGGCGGTTGAGAATGATTCTAAGCATTACTTTGCTAGGGTGACTTATCAGACTGATAGTTCTGTAGTTCTGGCACTGTTTCAGGTTTCCTTTCTTGGGGAGCGGGATCACTAGAGACTGTGTCCATTCTACTGGCCATTTCTTTTGCTCCCAGATCTTTTGACAGAGTGTAGTGAGGACCTTCGTTGTTACTTCTCCTCCATGTTTCAACAGTTCAGCAGGTACGTTGTCTACACCTGGAGACTTTCCTCCCTTCAGGCCGCGTACGGCTGCTTCCACCTCTTCAGCTAACACTGGCAGGTCTTCAGCCTTCCTGGCCCCAGCCTGGTTGTTTTGGAGGATGCTGGTGTCTGGCTCAGCCTTGTAGTTATACAAGTCTCGGCAGTACTCAGTCCATCTGTTTAGTACAGCAGTGTTTTCCGTAAGGAGTTGGCCGCTGCTGTCTTCGATGACTGTGGCTGTTCGCTGTTGAGTCTTGGTGAGGGTCCTTAGCGTTTCATAAGCCTTCTTGCTGTTGCCATTTGCCATGCCCTCTTCCACGCTACAACACTGGTCTTCAATCCAATCTTCTTTGGCTTCTTTCATCCTCTTCCTGATCTTCTTGTTGACAAGTCTGTACTTGTTTGCTGATGTGAGGTCTTGGCCTCTCTTTTTCTTCCAGGCTCTCCTCTCATCACAGAGATCGAGGATGTCATCGGTGACCCAGGGCTGTTTGCGCTTCCTCTGCTTCCCCAGCACTTCTTCTGCTGTAGAAAGTAACACCTCTTTTATATTTCCAGCAAGGGTGTCTACGTCGCAGTCCAAAGTAGCCAAGGCTGCAAATCTGCCTCCCACCTGGGCTTGGAAGAGCTCTTCTACTTCCGGGTCTTTTAGCTTCTGGAGGTCGAATCTGATGCGAGGGTTCTTGCTATCTCGTTTCAATGCCAGCTTCAACTTGAGGCTAGTAAGGACGAGGTTGTGGTCGCTGCCAATATCAGCGCCAGGAAAGGACCTCGTTTGTGCTTTGTTAACGCTGGATTTGAATCGTCGAGGCAGCAAGATGAAGTCAATCTGGTTATGGACCAGGCCTCCTGGCGATTGCCATGTCACTGTTCTTGACTTCTTGTGTGGATGGAGGGTATTAGCAACGGTGAGACGGTGACTCTCTGCGAACTCTAAAAGTCGCAGGCCTCTGTCATTTGTTTCTCCAAGGCCAAACTTGCCAGCTGTTCCTGCCCATTGTTGGTAGGCGTCAGGGCCGATCTTTGCATTCCAGTCACCGAGGACAGTCAGAATGTCTTTCTTAGGTGTTTTCTTGATGATGTTGTCCAGTTGTTCGTAAAATTCTTCTAATTCTTCATCATCATGTAAATCTAGTAGTAACAGGTAAAGCGCAGAGTCGAAGCCAGTAGGAAACACATCTTACTGACGATAATACTGACAGGGGATATCGACCAAGTTCACCATAAACCATCAGGTTCGGTGTGCGGAAGTTGACATTATGCAAATGTATGGACTCTTTCAATTTCGGCACACTCGTTTATACCCCAAATTTCCGAGGCATACAACAAAATTGGGACAACCTGCGCATCAAACAGCTTGAAAAAAACATCAAGACTACCGCAGTTAATTTTCTTCAACATACAGAAAATATCGATTACGCATTTTTTTGCCTTAGTCACTAAGTCATCAACGGACGTGTTTAAACTCAAACGTGTGGTAAAGTTTAACCCAAGGTATTTATACATATTGACAACTTCTACCCTCGTTCCCCCTGTAACGAAAACCACACAGCTGTGGACACCGGACAGCATGGAGGAGCTCCGTGGGTGCTTTGAGGCGACAGATTGGGATATGTTTACTCATAACTGTGATGACCCTAATGAACTTGTTGAGACAGTCACTTCTTACGTAAGATTTTGTGAGAACACTGTAATTAAAACCGAGACAGTGAAGGTGTTTGCTAACAATAAGCCATGGGTCAGCAAGGAGCTAAAGGTGTATTTGAACCAGAAGAAACTTGCTTTCTTACAGGGTAACACTGATGAATTTCGGGAAAAGGAGAGGGATTTTCGAAGGGCTGCTAGGACTGCCAGACTGAACTATAAAAGCAAGATCGAAACAAAATTTTCTTCTGGCAACGCTAGAGATGCATGGAATGGTCTGAACGGCATGATGGGTAGGCAGCAAAAGAAACAAGCCAGGCTCTGCACTGGGAATCCAGTTGAGATGGCCAATGATCTAAATCGTTTTTACTCACGGTTCGATGGCAGAAACCTTAGTGATAACTGTGATGAATTGTGCCAGTCCATTGTGCCGGAACCTTTGTCAATTACTGAAGAGGAGGTAGTAAACATCTTTTCTAAGCTGAATGCACACAAAGCACCTGGACCAGATGGCTTAGGTGGAAGAGTATTGAAAACCTGTGCAGGTCAATTGGGGAAGATCTTCACTACTATCTTTCAGTTCCTGCTTGATCATCATACTGTCCCTACGGCTTGGAAATCATCAATCATTGTCCCGATTCCTAAAAAAACCAACGCTCATGAATTCAACGATTTCCGTCCAGTTGCATTGACTTCTATTCTGTCAAAATGTATGGAAAAAGTGGTGAGGAGGCATCTGTTAAATGATGTTGCCGAACTACTGGATCCATTCCAATTTGCTTACAAAAACCATAGGGGTGTGGAGGATGCATGCCTTACTCTGTACAATCTTGTATTTCATCATCTTGAGAAATCAAAAGCACATGTGAGAATTCTTTTTATTGACTTTTCTAATGCTTTTAATACTGTTGAACCACTGATGCTTTTGCAGCGTATGATGGACTTTAATGTGAACACAAACATTATTCTGTGGGTGCGAGACTTTTTGAAGGACAGGCCACAACGTGTAAATGTACACGGCAGTCTGTCTGACCAAGTGGTGCTAAATTCAGGCTGCCCTCACGGTTGTGTCCTCTCTCCGACATTGTTTTCTATATACACAGACCATATGCGTTGTCACACTGCCACTTCTCGTCTCTTAAAGTTCTCAGGCGACATGGCCCTTGTACGCCTACTCCAAAAAGAAGACAGTCTGGCCGAGTACTTTGCACAGATAGCAGTATTAGAGTCATGGTGCAAAGATAGTTTTCTGGAAATGAATGTACAGAAAACCAAGGAACTCGTCATTGATGACAGGAAAGTTGATGATATTTTTGTACCTGTCTCAATTAATAATCAACCTGTAGAGGTGGTCACTGAATTTAAGTACCTTGGCACAGTCGTGGATAGTGGGCTGTCCTTCACTGGAAACACTGATCTGATTGTGAAAAAAGCAAACCAGCGTCTGTACCTTCTTAGGAAACTGAGAAGTTTTGATGTCAGTTCCAGGGTTTTAGAATCCGTTTATAGAAGCCTGATCGAAAGCATACTGACATTTAACATCACTGCTTGGTATGGCAATCTCAGTATGAAAAACAGGGGCAGACTGTCACGTATCGTCAGAACAGCTGAGAAGATCATTGGCCTAGGACAGTACCCAGTAGATGATCTGTACCATAGAGCTGTCCGAAGGATAGCTGCTAGCATTGTCAATGATCCTAGTCACCCACTCTCTGATTAGTTTCAAATGCTACCATCAGGCAGACGTTTCAACATGCCACTTGCCAAAAGGAATGTTTTTAAGAAGTCTTTTATTCCAACTGCTGTCTCGATTTTGAACTCTCGTTTATAACGCCGCGATAAGTATGATCTACTTAACATTGCCTCCCATCTTGTGACAGATTGCTTGTGATAGATTGCTGCAGTGATAATTTTTCATGATATGCTTTTGCAGCGTTTGTTAATGTCTTATATTGTTGTTTCATGACGAGCCGAAAGGCAAATTTCTGTCGTGCCTGGACTCGAACAGACAATAAAGTTGTATTGTATTGTATTGTAAATCCATTTATCATATTTTGACAAATACCCACCATTTCGAAACACAATTATTTTTGTCTTGTCTAGGTTAACAGAAAAACCAAGTTTAGATGATTATTTGTATAAATTGTTCAGCTGAGTCTGAAGGCCATTGGGGGTTGATGAAAACAAAGCAATGTCATCTGCAAACATCAACAAAAACAGTTCTGCTGCATCGGCTTTTAGTTGGAAACCATGTTTACCATTTTCAATAATGTACACAGCAAGCTCGTTAATCAAAAAGGAGAACAATGTCGGCGATGCTAAACAGCCTTGTTTTAAACCTTGGAAACACTCAAAAAACGCTGTACAATTCAGGCTGTCTCTAACACAAAATTTCACTGAGTCATACATAGCCTTCATAGCTGAAAGCATTTTGCCGCGCACTCCAACCTTCAGTAAAATATTCCAAAGCACACCTCTTTTAACAGTATCGAAGGCTTTGCGGAAGTCAACAAAAGCCACATAAACTTTCTTATTTTGTAGAAGTTGTTTTTGAACAATAGCATAAAGTGTAAATATATGGTCCACAGAAGAATAGGATTTCCTAAACCCGGCTTGTGTTTCAGACAGAATATTATGTTCCTCAGCCCAGTCTGTTAACCTTCTGTTCAAAATGTAGGTATACAGTTTACTAACACAGCTAATCAGAGCAATACCACGATAATTATCTGGATTATTTACATCTCCTTTCTTGTGGAGTGGGAAAATAACAGCTTTAGACCATTCGCTGGGGAACAACCCTTTGTTGAATAAAGCATTAAAATACTTAGTGCGAAAGGAGATGATAGCTGGGTTGGAGACTTTAAGAACTTCATTTATAATTCCATCAGGCCCGGGGGCCTTTGCTGCTTTGGCATGTTTTAAAGCAGCAATAACTTCTTCTTCTTCTATGTTGATATCTAGGTCATGAAATAAGGCTTCATCAGACTCAGAGTCTTCTGGAAAAAAAAAATACATCATCATTATTCTCTTGCTGTGTTATGTTTTCATTTAGAATGCTAGACAAGTGATCAAACCACTGCTTCTTTGTTATATTGTTTCTTAAACGACGTTTTCTTTTCCATTTCTTTATTTCCTTCCAAAATGCCTGAGAGTTATGTCTATACTCAAGAATTTTGTCAACAGTTTCCCTCTTAAAATTAACTTCTTTAGCTCTAAGTAATCTCTTGTATTGTTTTCTCTCATTAACAAACGTTGCTTTATTTTCCGCCCATGGTTTTATTTTTTGTGTATGTACGTAAGGCTTTACGCGTTCGCATTTTTGCATTTCTGCATTCCTGGTCAAACCAAGGGTGACTAGCGGTGTTTGTTTTGTGTGTGTTGTCTGTGGAGGAATGAAATTGTTTTGTCATGCAACTAGCAGCGTCTTTGATAGCACATGTGAAAATGTCTAATGCACTATTAATATCATCATCGATCTCAGCAGTAGCAGCTACTAGAGCATCCTGGAATGCAGGAGTAGTTAAACTGTCGCTGAGCGTTTCGGGGCCTTAGCAGGTTCCCAGATAATCTTATCAAATGAAAAACACTGCGTATCGTTATCAGAAACATCGTTGTGGGGTGATACACGTACACAAGACACAGTAAGGACCAATGGCATGTGTACAGACTCTATCCTCTCGCCAACTTCAAGTTTGTCACACAAACAAATAAAGTCAGGAGATGCAACAAAATAATCATTAATTAGACAACCAGTGGGAGAGATAAATGTCAGGTGCTTTGACAGATCAGGGCTACAGAGAGAGAGGGAGAGGGAGAGAACAATGAACAATGAACCTTTATTTTCCAACGGTAGAAGTTATTGGTAACAGGACCAGTTTTCAAACTTGCCGTTGCTACATCTACTACATAAATGACATAGACATGTAAACATACACATACCACACACTGACGCATGTATGCACTCGCTCACGCACGCACGCCCGCACATACGCACGCACACGCACGCTCACACACACACACAAACACAAACTTGCACACGCACGCACTTAGACACACACGCACACATATACACACACGCTCTCGGACACGCACTCCAGACATACGTACGCGCATAACGCGTACGCACAAAAATATAGAGTAAAAATGCAAAGTAAAGCAATACACAGAAAATCATTAAGTACATTAGAATTCATACAGCAAAGGCAAATATGTATATATGTGCTCTCTCTCTCTCTCTCTCTCTCTCTCTCTCTCTCTCTCTCTCACACACACACACACACACACACACACACACACAGCATGCACACACACACACACACACACACACACACACACACAGCATGCACGCACACACACACACACACACACACACACACACACACACACACACACAGAGAGAGAAAGAGAAAGAGAATGACGTCATATTTAGAGTATTATGTCAGTGTCTGCGTGGTGATGGAGGGAGTTGCCTATTTTACGTCACTGCCACTGTCTTACTTTCTCTAGAAGTAAAGTTTTTTTTAGTGTTTTAATTCTTTTCTGTAAAGAATTATTTTTACCGAAGAAGTCAAAGGATACAAAGCTGGATAACAAACTCATCCAATGTCTTTCTGCAAACTAGCTATATGCAAAAGTTCAAGTAAATATGACAAAAATTACGGACTCTAATCTGGGTCAACCGACTTCCTATAAACTTACGGTTGTTTATGTCTTCAATGAGACATTCAATTACAATATGCTCGGAGGGCTCTCTTAGCCACCCACTTAAGATAGTATTTCACCAAGTTTCAAGCTTGTGTGTACAGAAATATCGGAGATTCTCTTGTTTACATACATACGCACACACATACATACGCAAATACATACATACCTACGCACATATGTACGTTCATCAGCGAGGTTAGCGTAACTAGACATGACGTAATTTTTATCTTGTTACTTCAATTGTTAGAGGTTTAGCCTGCCCGCCTTTTACATTATGGACATGCTATTAAATTCGCCCCACCGCGACCCGTCCTAAAAAGTCCCTTCTATAAATAGAACTTGGGGACTTAAAAAGAGACGTTTTAGACAGACTTCAGAAAAGTGTACTGATGACTGCCTGCGCGAGATTTTCTTTTAGAGACTCAGTAGCGGGATATGCCCACATGTAGGTATAGGATCACCCATAATTTCAGACAGTAAACACATACAAACTGATATTACCATCGGAAAGATCGCATAAAAATGTGTGGTCGTGCAAAATTTCAAAGCTCCACCTTTTATATTTTATTAAAAATCACAACCCGTCCATTACAAGCCCACCGACGCCCACACTTACCTGCAGTTTTCATCAAGCCATCCTGCCGCCACCAAAAACGGTATCCCATTCTCCCAATTTCTGCGACTCCGTCGGATCTGCAGCAGCGACGACGACTTCACCAACCAGACCCAAACCATGGCCACTTTTTTCTCACACCAGGGATACCCCCAAGACATCGTCAACACCGCTCGTTCTAAGGCTGAGGCCACAAGCAGAAGTGAAGCTTTGAGGGAGAAAACTCACAGTGCTGCAGAGGACCGGCCGGTCCTGTGTATCACGTATCATCCTCACAACATCCCCATCAAAAACATTCTCCTCAGGAACTTCCACATCATTCAGAATGACACAGTATTGAAAGACATATTTCCTGAGCCTCCGCTGGTCGCTTACAAACGTGACACTAACCTAAGCGATCATCTTGTTCACAGTTCACTTCGCGCATCTAACACCTTACCACCTGGCACACACCCTTGTCAGCAACCACACTGCAAAGCATGTCCGTACATCAACACATCCCCCGTCATCACCGGACCCCTGTCATCTTTTCATGTCCACCGATCATTCACATGCCAGTCATCGGATATTGTCTATGTCATCTCATGTTCTCACTGCCCAAAGATGTTGTATGTGGGGGAGACATACCGTACACTCCCTGAACGCTGCGAGGAGCATGTTCGTTCGATCCGCCTCGGATACAACAACCAGGTTGGACGTCATTTCAACGAACCGCCTCATAGCCTCACACATTTCAGCATACGCATCCTTTGGCAAAATACATCCCACTTCATCCGCCGCAAAATGACAGAATCCTTTTTCGCGGACAGGCTTGGCACTTACCATCCGCGCGGCCTGAACATTCGCCCCTAGGGATGTATGCTCGGCCTGATGGGTAGTTGGTGCCAGGCTTGACCTCACTGTTGATACTGGATGCTACCTTTGAGTGTGTGTGTATGTGTGTGTGTGTGTGTGTGTGTGTGTGTGTGTGTGTGTGTGTGTGTGTGTGTGTGTGTGTGTGTGTGTGTGTGTGTGTGTGTGTGTGTGTGTGCATGTGCGTGAGCTGCAGTAGGCACGAGTGAATGCGAATGTATGCAGTGACGTGTATGTATATAGACGTAAGTTTTGTGCTACGTGTTTTGTGCATGTGTATTTGCGTCATTATGTGTGTGTGTGTGTGGGTTTTTTTTTTTTTTTTTTTTTTTTTTTTACGTCATTCTAAATTCTCTCTATACAGGATGACGTCTTTTCTTTCTGGTGTTCTTTTCTGTTCTACGTTTGTTTCCATGTCACCTGAGGAAGGATCTTTGATCCGAAACGTCGTTATTTGTTTCTATTTTAAAGGGTTTTCTACCACTATCTTCTGTTTTTCTTTCACGTGAAACCCTAGCGGCAAGTTTTACTACATTTTGATTAACTTTGATCCCGCTGCGACCTGTTTCGTAAGTCCTGTTGTCTTTCACCTCCGTTTTACCGTTTTCTTCATGGAATTTACCTGTCACATCGTCCACGCTTTCTTCTACTCACAAACCAGATAGGTGAGGCTAGCGCTGGCAGAATTGTCAGTACTCAAACCAAGGGGAATCACAGCGCTGGACAGACAACAGTTAGATCCCCTGCCCCCGCCTATCAGGCACCCAATCGCCAGCCCACAGAGAAATACGCAGGTATAGAATAAGACAATCATTTCCATTCCTAAATAAATGGAATAATTTAGGAATGGAAATGATTGTCTTATTCTATACCTGCGTATTTCTCTGTGGGCTGGCGATTGGGTGCCTGATAGGCGGGGGCAGGGGATCTAACTGTTGTCTGTCCAGCGCTGTGATTCCCCTTGGTTTGAGTACACGCTTTCTTCGTCTGTCTACTGTGCTGCTTGTTATCACCGTCCTATACTTCCACATCACCAAGCGCCATGCCTTTGTCATCACGGTTTTTCGGCAAAGCGCTGGACTCTCTTCGTAACTTACCTACTATCCCTCAGTCGCTTGGCGTAGCGTATCTGAAGACTGTTTTGGACAAGACGCGATTCTGTAGCCACGTGCATTTCCTGCGCACTTGCTCCCGTAATAAGGTAATACCAAAAGGTTTTGCTCTACATTTTCATCATTCGCCTTCTCTTCCACGTTCGAGCCAACGGTCGGTTCAATCTATCCTGACCACTGCAGCTGCTCGCCTCATGAACACGACCATCCATCACTACACGCAGAAGCTGAAAGTCATAGACAAAAGTCTGGGCCACTTTCGCCGTCAGATGCTCACTTTATGTGATCAGACAACTTGCTCTACAATCATACAGATCACACGCGTGGTCAACGGGGAATTCTATGACTCCCTAGTTGACACTAAGAAGAAAAAGCTCAGTAATCTGTTGCCTTCTCGCAACCAAATCCCCCCACAGCGGACTAACAACATAACCGCCTCTGTAGTAACCATACCACCCGATCTTCAGCTTTCTGATGCTGAGAGACAGGTACTTTCTCGAGGACTCAAGTTTGTTCCTTTAAAGCCTAGAGCTGATCACGTTTCCACTTTGCTTGATGTTCAACAATATTTCCGCCGACTCCGCCTAGCAGCCCACTTTGGCGGTGTTCGAGCCCCTCACCAGAACACCAGTGGTGATGACGACGACGACAAGTTGTCTTTTCCTTATCAACCGAGCATGTGGACGCCAAAAGTAGGTGAATTCAAAGCCTTGGAAAGATACATCAACAGATGTGAAGATGACGTGGCCATGATCAGATCTAAGCCAGTCAAGCATTTTAACATGACCACAGCCGATATGAAGACTCTTCAGGAAATGAAGAAACGTGATGACATCGTCATTAAACCAGCGGATAAAGGTGGCGCGGTAGTAGTTTGGCGTAGGGATCTGTACGTCAAAGAGGTTGAACGTCAGTTACAGGACGGCGAGTTCTACCTACCTATCCCTGCTAAGACAACCGCGTCTGACAACAAAGTGGTGAGGCAAACCATTACCATCGCCATTACTGCGGGAAAATTACCATCGCAGGCCAATTCACTCGTGGTGAGGGAGCCTAAGGAGCCAAGATTCTACGTCCTCCCTAAAATCCACAAACCAGACACACCGGGTCGCCCCATTGTTTCGGCTTGCTCTTGTCCCACAGAGCTTATATCCCAGTTCATCGACTCCATCCTCCAGCCATTGGTCCGTGCTCTTCCCACATATGTAAAAGATACTAACCACGCCCTTCACCTTTTGGATCGCTTCACCTTCCCTGACGCAGCAACACACAAGATTTTATTCACTATGGACATAGAGGCTCTTTACACCAACATCCCTAATGAAGACGGCCTAATAGCATTGAAACATTTCATCTGCAAACATCATCTGAAGATCGACACCACAACCATCCTCCGCTTAGCCGAACTGGTGCTGTCCATGAACTCCTTTCAATTTATGGGTCAGCACTACAAACAGAAAAAAGGAGTCGCCATGGGCACTAAAATGGGGCCCTCCTATGCCTGTCTGTTTGTGGGCTACGTGGAGGAGAAGATTTTCACTCAATACACTGGACCTCTGCCAGATCTCTTCAAGCGCTACATCGACGACTGCTTGGGCGTCACCTCAAGAAGCATGACTGACACACTTCAATTCATCAATTTCATCTCATCGTTTCATCCGTCTCTCCGATTCACGCATGAGATTTCCGAGGAGTCTGTGCCCTTCCTCGACATCCGAATATCCACCAAAGCCGACTCTGACAAACTCCATACTACCGTCCATTACAAGCCCACCGACGCCCACACTTACCTGCAGTTTTCATCAAGCCATCCTGCCGCCACCAAAAACGGTATCCCATTCTCCCAATTTCTGCGACTCCGTCGGATCTGCAGCAGCGACGACGACTTCACCAACCAGACCCAAACCATGGCCACTTTTTTCTCACACCAGGGATACCCCCAAGACATCGTCAACACCGCTCGTTCTAAGGCTGAGGCCACAAGCAGAAGTGAAGCTTTGAGGGAGAAAACTCACAGTGCTGCAGAGGACCGGCCGGTCCTGTGTATCACGTATCATCCTCACAACATCCCCATCAAAAACATTCTCCTCAGGAACTTCCACATCATTCAGAATGACACAGTATTGAAAGACATATTTCCTGAGCCTCCGCTGGTCGCTTACAAACGTGACACTAACCTAAGCGATCATCTTGTTCACAGTTCACTTCGCGCATCTAACACCTTACCACCTGGCACACACCCTTGTCAGCAACCACACTGCAAAGCATGTCCGTACATCAACACATCCCCCGTCATCACCGGACCCCTGTCATCTTTTCATGTCCACCGATCATTCACATGCCAGTCATCGGATATTGTCTATGTCATCTCATGTTCTCACTGCCCAAAGATGTTGTATGTGGGGGAGACATACCGTACACTCCCTGAACGCTGCGAGGAGCATGTTCGTTCGATCCGCCTCGGATACAACAACCAGGTTGGACGTCATTTCAACGAACCGCCTCATAGCCTCACACATTTCAGCATACGCATCCTTTGGCAAAATACATCCCACTTCATCCGCCGCAAAATGACAGAATCCTTTTTCGCGGACAGGCTTGGCACTTACCATCCGCGCGGCCTGAACATTCGCCCCTAGGGATGTATGCTCGGCCTGATGGGTAGTTGGTGCCAGGCTTGACCTCACTGTTGATACTGGATGCTACCTTTGAGTGTGTGTGTATGTGTGTGTGTGTGTGTGTGTGTGTGTGTGTGTGTGTGTGTGTGTGTGTGTGTGTGTGTGTGTGTGTGTGTGTGTGCATGTGCGTGAGCTGCAGTAGGCACGAGTGAATGCGAATGTATGCAGTGACGTGTATGTATATAGACGTAAGTTTTGTGCTACGTGTTTTGTGCATGTGTATTTGCGTCATTATGTGTGTGTGTGTGTGGGTTTTTTTTTTTTTTTTTTTTTTTTTTTACGTCATTCTAAATTCTCTCTATACAGGATGACGTCTTTTCTTTCTGGTGTTCTTTTCTGTTCTACGTTTGTTTCCATGTCACCTGAGGAAGGATCTTTGATCCGAAACGTCGTTATTTGTTTCTATTTTAAAGGGTTTTCTACCACTATCTTCTGTTTTTCTTTCACAACTTGATTTGGTGAGAGACGATTTGTGCATGCATGAAATGCTAAGATTAGGGTTGCATAACTACATAATCTCTTGACAGACAATATCCGCACTTGCTGTACTGATTATAATATTAATAATAATAATTATATTTATGAAGCGCAAACTCCCTGCAGTGCAGGCTCTAAGCGCTATACAGCCAATGCAAACCAAAATGACAAACTAAACACAAATCAATAGACAGCGGCAACACAAAATACAAATATGACAATACAAATTCAAAAATTAACAGCACATAAACACACCCAAAGCATAAACAACCATCGCAACATGAACTGGCACACGGTCATCATTATGTTATTATGAAACAGAAAAGAGACTGGAATTTGATAAGACAGAGTAGTAAGATTGGAAAAGACGTGTTTTAAGCTGACTTTTAAAAGAAATGACTGTGGGGGCATCACGAATGTGCTTCGGAAGGGAATTCCAAATGACTGGGGCCTGAAAACAAAAAGACCTTTGACCAAAGGACTTTGTATTTATTTTCGGTACTTTCAAAAGTCTTTCACTGCTAGAACGTCATAAGATGCGGGAAGTGCGGGAAGCTTGATAAGTAGTTAACATACTGGAAAGATAGGGAGGCAGTGTACCATCGAAATGACGTAAGGCGAAAGTAGCTACCTTGTACTCAATCCTAGTTTTGATGGGAAGCCAGTGAAGTTGGTACAACAAGGATGACACATGATCTTTTTCTGATTTCTGAAAAATGACGCAAGCTGTTTAATATCCTCTAAAGTCGAGCCAGTTCTTCATATTTTAGGCCAGCAAACAATCAATTACAATAGTCAATGCGGCTCAAAATTAATGAAGACACAAGCTGAGTGATGGCAGACTGAGTCAGGAAAGACTCTTACAGGGCTGATTTTATTCAGCTGGAAATAGGCTGCTCTACATATGAAAGTGATATGGTCATGCATAGACAAAGTAGAGTCTAAAAGAACACCAAGGTCAGTAACACAGCGTTTGAAAAGTATACTGGCTTCACCAATAGTCAAGCTGCTGCAGTTGACCTGGGAAAGAGTGTGATGTGACGCGACACACATTGACTCAGTTTGCCATCATTCAGCATGAACTTGTTAATTAACATTCATTTCTTAACAGATGATATACAGAGTTCAACTTCGTCCTTGATTACAACTGGAACATCACATGGCTTGGAGTCCCTGAGCAGCTGTGGGTCGTCCGCATATTTGTGGAAACCACAACTATGCCGACTCACAACAGATGACAGAGGTTGAGTAAACATTGAAAACAGTACAGGCCCAATACCTAGTTTATACTGATTATTTTACAGCTCTAATAATGGTATACTTTAGAAGATATGCCATCCTAAAAATGGTAACAACAAAAAATCTAGGTCAAATAGCGTTCTCTTTACTATGCTAGAAGTCTACACTCGCGCTCTTTCCATGAAGCACGCGTTGCATTCTTGCTGCACCCCTATTAAAGCCAGAGAAATAAGAAAGTACTTTACAAAGACTCCAGATCCTCAGGAGCCAAACAGATGCCTTAAAACTATTCAATTTTAATCTCAAACACTCACTACTCTCTCAGCGCTATCATAATTTCCACATCACTGGCACCAAAACCGTATTTTGAAACAAACACTGGCTCATGAGAATCATCATTTTCTCAAGTAGAACTTTATACGTTACTAACAAGTTTCAACTAACTTTTAGGAACCTGCAGAGGTAACCTTTAAGTGAGTTGTCATAAGAACTTATTAATTACTTACCATAAGAACTTATTAATTACTTACTGTAAGTTCTTACAAGTTCTTACAAGAACTTGACTCCAGTCCCAAGATACTGAGACAGATTTGACAAGATACAAGGACAATAAAAAACTTTTTTTCTCAATAATACTCTGGGGGTGGTGCAGATGGGGCTAAATAATCAGGCACAAGTGGTGTAAATGACGTGTCATCTCTCTGCGAAGCATATGACAAAAATATTGATTGATTACCAAATCTGATTTTTATTTGTTTAAAAGATTGTGTAGTTTTTCTGTGGTTTCCTGAACACCAATCTGTTTTCCCATCTCTAAAAAACTAGCTTTTAGTTCTTCAACATTCACGGGAGATTGACTACACATCTTATTCTGTATTTCTGACTTCTGCTTTTTGTAATTGTTCAAATCATCCTGCACTCTCTTAAATTCATCATCATCAATAAAATTAGCATTTAATGCCTTACTGATAATAAGTTTCATACTGCTCAGCTTTGCACTGGCCAGCATACTCAATGCTTCCTGTTTCTGTAACTTCGTATGAAATCTTTTGTTTAAGGCCTCCAAACCAAAGCATGCCAGGCATGTAGCAATGCTAACACCCTCAACTGCAATTCCAATTAAACTTCCAATTCCTGTGGCAAACAGAACAATACCCCCCACAGAACATCCAGCTGAAACAGCACCAACAGCCATAGATGTGTTTTGAACAGAATTGAAAACGGTTTGATACCGTCTCTTACATCTGGAGTATTTTGCCTCCTCACTTTCCAAATATTTAATTGCTTCTGTAATATTTATTAATCTGAATGCGTCTGCCTGTAATGTTTTATCGGGTGCAATTAGTACATGTGGATCAGGCGCAAGCCTTAGAAGAATTTTGAAAATCCACTGGCCAGAGAAGATGAGCAACGTCAGACTCTGGGAGAGAACAGAGCAGATAACAGCAGAGAATGAAATTGGGCGAAGAAGATGGGGATGGATCGGTCACAGTCTGAGAAAGCCAGCTTCCAGTATCACTAGGCAGGCATTGTCATGGAACCCCCAGGGAAAGAGGAAAAGAGGTAGGCCGAGAAACTCCTGGCGTCGAGACCTCCAAGCAGACATCAAGAGACTGGGAACCACCTGGAGTAGAATCGAAGGAGAAGCACAGGACAGGAGTTGCTGGAGGTCTCTCGTCGACGGCCTATACCCGGGTAGGGGTGACAGGCGTAAGTAAGTAAGTAATCAGGCGCAAGCGTTGTTTTAGTCGTCACAATTGATTCAGTTGGCTCAAGCGTTGGTAGTATTGGATAGAATTTTACCATTTTTTTTATTGTCAAATATTTTTTATTTAATCAGCAATTACATTTTGCAACTCGTCAAAAGTATACAATTTGCTGGCATAATAAAACGAAACAAGATCAATGTGTTCTAGTTTTATAAAATTTAGTAAAACAAAAGTTATTTTGTCGACTAATATCTTGACAGCTGGAACACTGCTCGAAACCTCAAAAATATCTAAAATTTTTTCTAATGGCAATAAAGACCTTTGTTGATTCTGATACTGTTTCATCCCATGTAAGCTTTATTCCCTGTGCTATATCTGCCTCTTTTGCAGAAGTTACAGATCTCATGATAATTTCAAATACTATTGTCGCTTCTCTTTCGATGGGAAAGTTTGTTGGTGCAAACACGACCTTTGCATCAGATCTGCCCTTCCTATGTGTAAGAAGATACCTCCGTTTCTCATAATTTTCAACTTTCAGTTTATCTCTGCTATTGTTGTCTTGTGCAAAGCTTGGAACAAGGCTTACAATCAGCGGCCCAGAGCTAACAACTTTCCTAAACACTAAGGCGCCTTCATCATCAGTGTATACAAAAGGACTAATAAATTCCAACTTTATGTCCCAGTCAATTGTGGGTGCTGGTGTAGGCACAGGCGGCACAGGAGAAACTACCCACTTATTTCCCACATGTATTAAGTTGTATTTACAGGTGGAGTAGGAACAGTAACATCACGCAGCTGACCAAGTTTAGGTATAGGTCTGTCTATTCCATCCTTCATGTCATCTATTACTTTTCTCTTGTACATACCAAAAGAATTAAGTTCGAATCCATACACCTCTCTGATTTCCCCCTCTTTCTCAAAATCCTGGACATCTGCCAAATCTTTCAACTCTGTCACTGGACATGCAACTGGTATGATTCTCGGCTTTGGACCACCACTCATTTTTATAAACAAAAAATAAATTATTTAACTTCTAACACAACACTAAAATCATGCATTACAACTGGTTTGTCATCTTGATTAGTTACAGATATACACAGTGACTCAAAGAAACTAGAACCTAATTTCTTAAACTGCAAATTAGGAAATCTAGCAACCACACTTTCACAATAGGGAGCAGTTCAGTTGGCAAGCATCTCAACAAAGTTGAAGGCTTTCCATTGTGAACATTCTCAGTTGTGTTTAGTTCTTTCAAATAAACATTTAGTACTGTGTGTACTGACAAATGAACAGGATATCTTCCTGTTATTTTTTTTGGGTTTTTTTGCCTTAAAAGTTTTTCGTTTATTTTATTAATTTTAATTTTTTCTTCTTTATCTAATGCCCAATCTTCATCATTGTTTTCAAATAAAATATCTTCTAAAAATGATATGTCACCTTTGCTTAAAAAACCAAGTAGTAATATAAGTCTATCTGATAATAAATACTTATTATCTTTTGTAAATTCAAATGTAACAAGTAAGTTAGCAGCATTTAAAGTTGCTTTAATTTTAAAATTATATTGTAGCCATTCAGCTATAGTACAAAAGTCATAATACCCAGGCCATAAGTTAAAATCGGTAATGACCTCTGCAACCCCCATACTCCGCAGAATCCCACGTGCATAATAATTATCATCTGTTACATTAAACCATTTTACACTATAAAACATTTCATGGATAGCTACAGCCTTGCTACCATCATGATTGTCAATCCCATTAGTTAACCACACTGGTTTGCTAGTGTCAAGATTTGTTAAGGTAATAAACATTTTTATTATCTCATAAAAAAGAAGGATGGAATTTAAATCACCAACCATTACCACAACAAACGCATTTCAATTTAATATGGATGCCAAGTATAATGTCACACCAACTTATGAACAGAAAATAATTCAACTAAATCAGCTCAATATAGCTGTGTCAGAACGAGATCTATTCCAAGTGAAAGTACCCAACCCCTTTGACCATTACCAAAACCCTCCAATAACAGATGATGCTACTGCAAGAAAGTGGTCTTCAAGTCCACTACAGATGTTTCAAAACCAACTTAACTTTGCTATACTGTGTTCTACCACAGGCTGCGGTGTTTCTTTTACAGACCATTTGAATCACTCAAACAAACTGATTAGGTCTGTGTATTGTTTTCACATGTATTACCAATTAAGAAGAATACTGTCAGAACTTCATACACCACTACCCACTGAATCCAGTTTCAACAGGTTTAACAACCCCATGGATATGAAAGAGTTTGAACGGATTTGTAATGAATTTAACATCAGCCCTAAGTATGACTTCACACAAAAACTTGATGATCACAATGGCATGGGAACATTGTATTATGCTATGAGTCACAGACAATACCCTCAAGATTACTACCCTGGTTACACGTCATTCTCGTCAAAATCACAAGTCTGGTTAGGATCAATAGAACAGAAACAGTCTAATGCCTGGACCACATTTATTTTAGACAGGAGTGACGGATTTAATCAAGCAGGAGTCGAGCGCGTAAATGAGTCTATCAGAACTTATGTGTGGTGTTTACTAGGAGCACAATCATTAACAAAATCAAACATTTTAAATGGAAGTGGAAAGTTTGAAGCACAAAAACAGTTTCTTGCTAATCTAGAAGACTCAATCAATTCAGTAGTTGATCTCCCATCAAGCATACAACGCTATCAAGACATTCTCAGATATGCCAGATCGAAAGTTGACTTTGTAGTTGGGATCAGGTTATACATGTTACCATCTGACACTCAACTCCAAATGGGGACAATCACAATTATAATAATGAAATCATTGTTGCAGGTGTTGGTCAAAAACTCGGTCTCAATCAGACTGTGAACTTGGGGGCAACAACCACACACCAAAAGTTATTAAAACCATTAATAACGCCAACCCTGGCACCAGTAACGACATCACCCATACAGACAGTAACAGTCCCGGCCCCTACACCTGACTCACCATCACCAACCCCTAGTACTCATGAGTTAGAGAGAACTGCATTGGTAATTGGTCTCACTGGATTAGGGGTTTTACGTCTTTACCTGTTTCATTAAATACCCTGTGATTAACCCTCCTACTGTCACCAAAAAGACCCACACATGTTCTGCCATAAACCCTACTACCTTGGCTGCAGTAGTGATCAACCAACTGACAACAGTGCCTATTATACCAGGCAATGTGTCCATTGCTTTCAGAGGCAATTTCTTAAGCAAGTCTGATATGTGAGACAACTGTTTCTTTACCCATGACTGTAAATCTTTTGGGTCTGTTGGAGCTGGTGGGCCTGGTGGTGCTGGACTACTACCACCAACCCCGGGTCTACCAGAGACAGCTAATACAACAGTACTGATAATAAACCCCAGAGCAGTAATTAAACTTGCAATTGTAATACCCTGTTCTCTGAAAGGTGTTTTCAATCTCTCAGCCAGAGTAGTGTCTTCGTGAAGTATTTTCTGAATAGTTTCTCTAATCCTGTTGACCTGTGTTTTCAGTTTTCCTCTTCCAATACTAATTGTTTCTAACCTTCCTGATCTTTCTATCTGCAAATCATTTAATCTGTGTTGTATTCTTTCTTTCATTTCTGTGTCAAGATTTCCATTGTCTGCGGTAGCCAGTTTTTCTTTTTCACATTCTATGTGTTTATCAAGCTCACCCAGTTTGGCAACATTATTTACCATCTCACCTCTTAGCAATGATTTATCCAACCCTATAATCTCTCTCATAGACAAAGGTGGGTCATCTATTGTTTTCATTACTTCATTTATTTGTCCTTCAGTAAATGAGGTTTCTTGTATCACTGTGTTTGCTATTTCTGGTAGGCTTGTTACTGGTGCCATTTCAATTTGTTGTGCCGTCGGTAACCTCGTTTGTGTGTCATGAAGAGCACTAACAAGACGAGGCGCAAGCGGCGTGACAGGAGACCCACCAATTCCAAGCTGACGCAAGGCACCAACACCACCTTTATTTTTGATTGTACTTAAAGCCCTAAACTTACCAGGGTCTTTTTTGTTAGTCAATAGTACTTTTCCTTTGTCAACAGTATTTAAATATAAATGACCCTTGCTATCAAGTTCAAACTGATTAGGATCTATGTTGTCTGGGCGGCCACCAACATGATCATAAAATGAGTTCACTTTAGTTTCTAAAAGTTCATGATGTAAACTGTAAGTATTTCTTGTACCAGTCATTCCAGTCATATCTGTCATATCTGTTGTATTACCAAAATTATACATGTCATCCATTTCAAAATCTTCATGATTAAATCCTCCCGCTGCCATTGTTTTATTAATTTAATATTTTTTATTGTGCATAATAAAAATGACACAGTCTTACGGATCAAAGTTAGACCCATATAGAAAACTACGTGAGTCTCTTGGTGTTAAGGGCATTAGACAATCAATCGTCATCACAAATAATCCAAGTACCATAGACCAGAACCAAACACTTACAGTCAAGTTTCCAAACCTAGGTCCCAGTGACGTTATTGTTCCTGGCACTGCACGCCTAGCATTTAATATTGAACTATCATCAGATGCAGATGTAAACAGAACACTAGTTAACAATCTAGGCAGAGCAATTATTAGGACTATTAAAGTAAAACTTGAAGGACAGGAAGTGTTTAGTCTTGACGATGCTGATGTGTTTTACTGTTACAAAGATCTTTGGCTCACAAGAGAAGAACAAGAAGATCGTATTTACCAAGGCATACAGTATGATAGCATTATGAAAATTCGAATCGATGACGGAGACAAAGTAACCACAGCACCTGATGACGTTATTATGGCTGAAACATATGGAACCAGATTTTACATTCCACTTGAATTTGAAATCCTCACAGCACATTTACCTTACTACCAAGGAGCCCTGAATGACCTTCTGAGTTTTGAACTAACTTTCAATGACTACTCCAAAGTTATTAAATCATCTGATCTCAGTACAGCCTATAAGATTTCTAACATTTCTTTGGAATATAAAATTGTCACACACACTGAACTAGCTAGACTCATACAAAATCAGTACCAGTCAAGACTGCCGATTTATTATGACAGGGTGATTAGACATAGTTTAATGCATAAAGACAAGAGCGACTCAATGTGGAACATAAACTTGAACACTCCTGCCAGGTCACTGAAAGGTATACTCATGTTGTTTGTTGAACCAGCGGCTCCATACAAAAGAAATTCAGAAAAATTCTACAGTCCAAAAATTACACATTTGTCTTGTACAATTGAAGGCCGCCCTAATCAAGTGTATGCATCTGGAATGCTACCTTACCAACACTATGACGAGATCACAAAGTATTTTGCGGGTGGAAGGATTAGAGATAAACCAGCAAACATTGCATGTAAAGATTTACATCTGTATGACGTTAGGATCAGACAATACCTGACAAATAAGTATGCACTGTGGTTAGACCTTCGTAGTACAGATGATGACTACCTTCATGGGTCAGGTCGAACTGTTAAAAACGGCAGTGACGGGATTACAATCCAGATACAAAAAAAGGTTGAAACTGCTGCAGCAATAAATATATATTTGTATCTGATATATGACGCACAACTGAACATACAAGAGTCCAGACTAAGTGGACACATATATTAAAATTATATTCTGTATTAAAATTAACTTGATGACACTCGACCCACACTGTGGCTTATTTTGTGGTGCCACAGGGTGTGGTAAAACTGAATTTGTACTTAATCTATTACAAACAAGATACATCCATCATTTTGAAAACATTGTGATATTTTGTCCTACAATCAAACACAACAAAGCTTATCACAATTGTTTATTCATTTGGACTGACAGCAACATTTATTTAGTCGACCCTGAGAAAAAACTGAATGACTACCTGCAGTATTTTTACAAGCAATTTGAAGGACAACCAACGTTGTTTATTGTTGATGACTGTTCTGCAGAAAAAGACATTGTCAAGAAGAGAAACACATTAGCAGAACTGGCCTTCAGTGGTAGACACGCAAATGTAAGTGTATGGATTCTAACTCAGAAATATAATGCTGTACTGAAAGATTTTTGAGAACAGTTAAAGTTCATCTGTTTGTTTTACTGTAAGGATCGTCACAGCTTTGAAGACTGTCTCAGAGAGAACGACGTGATACCAAATAAGCATGAATGGGATGATGTGAAAAATAAACTGAAATCAACTAAGCATCTAAAGCTTATCTTAAAGACAGATCAGCCCACAGGGTATGGGTTAGTAAATTAATTTATTCTTTTGTTTGACCAATAAAAAATGACGGACGGACAAATCATACAAGTGCTTGATATCTCACACTGCTTCAAAGATGTTGAGCACTTTACCGACTTAATATCATCATCCAAACAGATTCACATAAGCTTTTCAGCACCAGTGGAGATATATGCAACATATAGTGTGACTTTGGATTATGTTGATGAGCTTCCAAATGTGGAGCGCATGACAATTGACTTAAAGACGCCTACTTTTAAAGTTAATGATAATGACCGCTTGCTCTGGCTAGAGGAACTTTGCTATAGCATATTTAAACAACTGCGCAAACTAAATGTTTATATTAATAGTGTTACAGTTAATAAAGTGGAGTTGCATGTGCAGTGCCAGCATAGTCAAGGTTAATATTTTTTATTTATTATTTTGTCGGACAAATAAAAATGACGGACAATGCTCAAAGCCCATCAAGCTCATCAGGTTTAAGAAATGTGTTTCACACAACAGACTTGCCTATATCCAATAGTAACAATGTTTATGAATTGATAGAAAGGTCTTTTTTCTGTTATACAAAATAATCTTCTTACAGGCAGTGTAAAGATTCAGATTGTTGCCAAAATAGAATTCACTAGAGTGGATGGTGAAGTGATCGTATCGTATATCTCTACAAGACAACACACAGTTAACACAAGAAGAGAATTGGAGAACGTGTTTAGAGACAGACTATTACCTGACTTTCTCCAAGCAATTGACAGTGCAAAAATGAAGGGGTCTGGTTGGCATGAAGGTCATGTACATGAACTACAATTAAAACAGTCAAGGTATCATCCTATATTAGGTAAATCATGGTTACAACTACCAACTGAGGTTGTAAACAAAAAGGCTGTAGTTAACATACAGAACAATTACCACTATTGTTTCATGTGGTGTGTGCTTACTAAACTACACTTTGTAAAATCAAAACCTGAATGTGCATCTAACTACTTTAAATTTGTAAACGAACTCAACTTCAGTGGCATTGATTTCCCTGTTAAAATAGAAGACATAGACTTGTTTGAAAAACTAAATCCTGGCATATCTGTGAATGTGTTTGTGTGGGATAATGAGTCTGTTGACAAGTTACAACCCATTAGAGTATCACCACTTGCTCCAACCTACGAACAGCCAGAAGATAAACATGTTGACATGTTATTAATTGGTGATGACAATAACTTTCACTACACAATTATCAGGAGTATGTCACGTCTAATTCATAATCATGTATCAAAATATGGTAGAAAACAGGAAGTGTGTAAAAGATGTTTACAAAGATTCTCCTCTATTGCAGTGGCACACAAACATGTTTTGCATTGTAGGTCAGCTGATGACATACAAACTGTACTTAAGTATCCAGATCCTGGTAGTCAAGTATATTTTAAGAACTATGGGAATCAGCAAAAGCTGCTGTTTGTAGTGTATGCTGATTTTGAATCACTAGTTGTACTGTATGAAGGTCCTGTTCCAGAGTCATTACCAAAGACTATAAAGTTGAGTGACCAAGTGGTGTGTTCTTTTGGATACATTATTGTTAGGTCAGACGGTTTGCATTCAGAGCCTGTTATCTATGGGGGTGAAAATGTAGCATGTCTGTTTTTAACAGAAATGAGACATCTGTATAGTCAGGTAGTGCAATATCTCACAACATGTCAGATGCCTTAGTGATGACAGAAGAAGACAAACTGAATTTTGATACAGCAGAGAAGTGTTGGATTTGTGAACAACTTCTGGGAGATGATAAAGTTCGTGACCATGATCACATAACTGGACGTTTCAAAGGTGCTGCACATAACAATTGTAACTTGTTATTAAAAACAGATCCTAAGACATATAAGTTACCAATCTTTTTTCACAATCTCAAGGGATATGATTCGCATATTATCATGCAGGCTGTAGACGAGTCTTACAGAAACATTAGTTGTATAGCGCAGACAACTGAAAAGTACTTGACTTTTAGGTTAGACAAATTAGCATTTTATGACTCTATGCAACATTTGTCTTTAGGTCTTGCTAGTCTGGCAGAAGGACTGACTGAGTATCCAATAACAAGTAAATATTTTGAGCCAGACTTGATTAAGAAAGGTGTGTATCCGTACGAGTACATCAGTTGTGTTTGAAGAAAGGAGACTGCCACCAAAAGAGAAATTTTATTCTACACTTAATGGTAAAGGTATTTCTGACTCTGATTACCAGCACGCTCTTGATGCATGTGGTAAACTAAGGTGTCAGACAATTGGTGACTATCATGACCAGTACTTGAAAGCTGACGTTTGTTTGCTAGCAGACGTATTTGAAAGTTACCATGAGAAGGGTTTGTTACACTACAGTCTTGACCCAGCTTGCTACATAACTAGTCCTGGCATGACATGGGATGCATTTTTGAAATCCAGTAAGATATCTATAGACCTGTTGTCTGATCGTACGATGGGTGAAATGGTGGAATGTGGATTGAGGGGCGGCATTAGTATTGCTGCAAACAATTACGCCAGAGCCAACAATAAATATCTGGACAGTCATGGTGACCTTGGCTATGGCCCCTCAAGGTCAAGGTCATTCATTACGTACGTGGATGCAAACAATTTATATGGATACGCGATGTGTGAGTTATTGCCCTTGAAAAACTTCTGTCTGTATGATTTGTCACAGTATGACATAACAGAGTCAGGGTTAACAAACAATATTATGAATTTTGACCGAAACGATGCAAAGGGTTGGATCTTTGAAGTGGACCTGGAGTACCCACACCATCTACATGATTATCACAATGATTATCCATTGGCTGTTGAGAAAATGACTATGACAAGGAAAAAAGAAGACACTAAACTTGTACCAAATCTGAATGACAAATTCAATTACGTGTGTCACTATCGCTTGTTACAGTTTTACATCAGACATGGGTTAGTACTAAAGAAAGTTCACAGAGGTATTCAATTTGATCAAAGTGCTTTTTTGAAGGATTACATAATGAAAAACACAACATTGCATGCCAGAGATGGCAACACTGTATTTGACAAAGACTTCTTTAAGCTTATGAACAATTCCTGTTTTGGTAAGACTATGGAAAATCCTCATCACCGCAAAGATGTGAGACTTGTTACAACTGAATCAGATGCAATTAAACTTACAGGTAAGCCACAATACACAGGGTATAAAGAGTTTCATTCATCATTGTATGCAGTGTCACTCAAAAAAAAGATTGTCAAACTGGACAAGCCAGTATTCATTGGTATGGCAATTCTTGAGTTATCAAAACTGTTGATGCTTGAATTTTATTATGATTACTTCAAACCAAAATATCCTGAGTGTCGTCTGCTATACACTGACACTGACTCTATGATTATAGATGTGCCTACTGAAGACTTTTATGAAGACATGAAAACAGAGTTACACATGTATGACACGTCTCACTATCCAAAAGACCACCCGCTGTTTAGCACACAAAACAAGAAAGTGCCTGGTAAGTTTAAGGATGAACTAAATGGTGTGCCGATAGTTGAGTACGTTGGACTGAGATCAAAAATGTATTCTGTACTGCACCAAAAAGGTAGTCAGTCAAAAGCCAAAGGAATAAAAATAAAAAACCAGTGATTAAAAATAAAGACATTCGTCATGAACATTACAAGCAAGTATTAGATGGTGCATTAATGCCTGATTATCCAAACAAGTCACTGAGGTCAAATAAACACAATCTTGAAATGATCCAAACACATAAGAAGTCACTTGCAGTTGGGTTTGATTGATTGTACATTGCTTAACGTCCCGACAGCAACAAGGCTTTCTCAGGACGTGCCTGCACTGCTTGTGAAAAAAAACTAAACAGAAAATTGAATGTATGTCGCCAGCCGGTCAAATACATTAAATAAACCTACAACATGGGGCATAAATAAAGCTAAGACCATTTAGCAACACACATCCAATATCAAGAGCTACAGGCAGTGCAGACAGTAGGGAGAGTTTTAAAAAGGCAAATACAGGTGAATGGACAAAGGGTAGACAGAAACACATGCCCCAGAATAGAGAGAAAAACCCACCCTGTGGGGCTGACCAGGGTGACCCTGGGAACTAAAAAATACCTAACCCCACCCAAGTCCCCCAGGGCAGACCCGGGTGGGGGCACTTGCAGTTGGGGACACAAAACATGTGTTTCATAGTAAGGCAAAAGCTTACTCACCTGGACATTACAGGCTCAAGTTATCTGAACAAATAGCCGATGAACTGGTCGAAGAAATAATTGATGAGTTAGTTGTTGAAATGAGTAACAGTGTCTGGGGGAATAATCTGTAATTCTTCTCTGACAAATGCCCTCTGTGGTGCTGGTTCAAAAAGATAATAAATTGGTGGACTGCCAGGAATTATTTTTTTTATATTATGTACAGATGTTGACCAGATGGGGTCAGTTGCTCTGTGCTTCACGTCGTTCTCGGCCTCACCTAGTTGATATAAATATCTTACCTGTTTAGTAAATATACTTGTGTCTGGCGGTGGTGCTGTTGTTTTTGGCTCTGTAATTGTTTTCAATTTAATAGCATCAGCAGGCTTAGGATGTCCTTCGTTATTCATTGCTTTTATCACCGCTGGTAATCTCTTAACCCACTCAGTGTTACGCGTGTCATGCATGAGTTCCTTAGAATACTGGTAACTAAAAAGTCTTTCTGATAACTGTTTATTGAAATTCTCTACAATTGCTTGTGATCTGTGCACACCTGGAATGCCGCGTCTAACCAGTACGCCATGCTTCGCAAATAACTGGTTAACAGCGCCTTTAAATTCAGATCTGTCATCAACCTGAACGAGTCTAGGGTATTTTAAAGGACCTCGACTATATATTTTTGTTAACGCTGTCACTACTGTGGTAGCAGTTTTGTCAGATATGGGTTCGGCGTCCTTATACCTTGCAGCTATGTCAACAACAGTTAATGCGTACTTGTATCGTTTCTTTCTTATTGTGTCATGAGGTAAGAACAGTAGATCCATTTGATGGGTGTCATTTGGTATAGTGTTTTCAAAATGTGGTCTTGATATTTTTCTTGGAGCAGGGAGATATATCTGCCAAATTGCCTGTCTCAGTAACCATTGTTTTATTTGATTGAGTGATACATCACCGCCTACAGCCGCATGTAATTTCTGAATAGCTGTTTGTCCTTTCCAATATCCAATCGGGGAGTAATATATTTTCGATAGTTTATTTTCGACGTTCATTTCTTCTAGCAATATAAAGTCCCGTAAAAAATATGAATGTCATTCCCACTAGAACAAAGATTATCTCTCCGTTTCTTTGTTCTGTACTTGGTTTGTAATAGTCACTTAGTTTTGTTCTTGGGATAGACATGTCATTACCAGTGACTAGAAAATATTCACGAATTGCGTCGTCTGTATTAGAAAACGTATGTTGTGCATGGCCTTCAAGCCTCAGTTTTTCATTGATGAAATCAAGTTTCTCTATTCTATTCTTTTCATATTCTTGTTGTGCTTGAGCAAGTTTCTCTGA
Organism: Semisulcospira habei; assembly: GCA_036245525.1. Classification (NCBI taxonomy): domain Eukaryota; kingdom Metazoa; phylum Mollusca; class Gastropoda; family Semisulcospiridae; genus Semisulcospira; species Semisulcospira habei. The sequence continues at coordinate 161,880,644 of BTPG01000008.1, forward strand.
CGCCTCATTGTGACGCTTCATTTCTTCTGCTGATTCCTCTCTACCCATTTTTGAAAAGAGATAGTTTGACCCACTGAAAGCAAGTGCATTAACAACGGCCCCACCAACAATAACAGCTAGTGTCACCATATTATTTTTATTTACATAGAAACATTTTCTGGAATAATTCCTTGCTTGACGAGAAAGTCTTTCGTAGCAATTGACGCTGTTACTTACTTACTTACGACTGTCACCCCTACCCGGGTATAGGCCGTCGACGAGAGACCTCCAGCAACTCCTGTCCTGTGCTTCTCCTTCAATTCTACTCCAGGTGGTTCCCAGTCTCTTGATGTCTGCTTGGAGGTCTCGACGCCAGGAGTTTCTCGGCCTACCTATTTTCCTCTTTCCCTAGGGGTTCCATGACAATGCCTGCCTAGTGATACTGGAAGCTGGCTTTCTCAGACTGTGACCGATCCATCCCCATCTTCTTTGCCCAATTTCATTCTCTGCTATTATCTGCTCTGTTCTCTCCCAGAGTCTGATGTTGCTGATCTTCTCTGGCCAGTGGATTTTCAAAATTCTTCTAAGGCAACTGTTCATGAAGGTCTGTACTCTGTTGACTGTGGTTTTTGTCAATCTCCAAGTCTCTGCTCCATATAAGAGAACTGCTTTTACATTAGAGTTGAAAATCCGGACTTTGGTGTGTTGTGACAGCTCTCTGGAACTCCACACTTTTTTCAACTGGAGAAAGGCTGCTCTGGCTTTACCAATTCGTGCTCTGACATCTGCATCAGTGCCGCCTTTTTTGTCTATGATGCTCCCGAGATAGGTGAAGGACTCCACCTCCTCCAACGGGGTGCCAGCAAGCAAGACTGGTTCTTCCCTGGTTGCGTTCAGCCTCATTGTCTTTGTTTTCTGTTTGTGAATGGTGAGGCCCACTTGGGATGAGATGTCAGCAAGCCTTGTGGTCTTGTCCTGCATTTGTTGATGAGTGTGGGACAGTAATGCCAAGTCGTCTGCAAAATCGAGGTCGTCGAGCTGTGTCCACAGTGTCCACTGTATTCCACTTCGTCTGTGCTCTGTGGTCGTCTTCATGACCCAGTCTATGACCAGTAGGAAGAGGAACGGAGACAGCAGACACCCCTGCCTGACACCAGTTCTGACCTGGAGCTCCCTGGTGAACTGCCCTTCGTGGATCACGCGACATGTCATGCCATCGTAGCTGCTCTTGATCAGGCGGACGAGCTTTGTGGGTACACCATAGTGTCGTAGGAGTTTCCACAGAGTCTCTCGGTCCACGCTGTCAAATGCTTTCTCATAATCCACAAAGTTGACGTACAGCGGGGAGCTCCACTCCAGAGACTGTTCCACGATGATGCGGAGAGTGGCGATCTGGTCTGTACATGATCGGTTCTTCCTGAATCCTGCTTGCTGGTCTCTCAGCTGGGGGTCAACGGAGCTCTTCATTCTCTCTAGGATGATCCTGTTGAAGACCTTTCCTGGTACTGACAGCAAGGTGATTCCTCTGTAGTTTAAACACTTGCTGAGGTCGCCTTTCTTGTGAAGCTTGATTAGGTACCCCTCCTTCCAGTCAGCCGGCATCACCTCTTCTTCCCAGATCTTTCCAAACAGTGGGTACAGCATCTCCACTGTTGTCTCTAGGTCTGCTTTCAGAGACTCCGCTGGGATGCCATCTGGGCCTGCTGCTTTGCTGCTCTTCAAAAATGCCACTGCTCTTCTGATCTCTTCCCGGCTGGGTCTGTCACAGCTGATGGGTAGGTCGGTCTCTGCCAGCTGGATGTCTGGGGGTCGGGTGGGCTAGGTCTGTTCAGTAACTCTTCAAAATACTCGGCCCATCTGTCGAGTTGGTCTGCTCTGTCTGCAATTGGCTTGCCTTCTTTGTCTTTTACTGGTCTTTCTGTATGGCCATACTTGCCCGACAATCTTCTGGTAATGTCGTAGAGCTGTTTCATGTTGCCGCTGCCTGCTGCCTTTTCTGCCTCTGCTGCCAGGCTGTCTGTGTAGGCCCTCTTGTCTGTCCTGATACTCCTCTTCACCTCGCAGTTGGCTTCCGAGTATTCCTCCTGTGCCCTTGCTTTGGCTGCTCTTGTGCGATTGTTGTTGACAACTGCTTTCTTCTGCTTCCTCACTTCTATCAACTGCTTTCTTCTGCTTCCTCACTTCTATCTTCTTCAAGGTCTGTGCCGACAGCCAGTCCTTGTGATGGTGTTTCCTGAACCCTACAGTGTCTTTGCAGGTTGAGTTCAGCGCCTCTCTAACTGCCTTCCACTGCTGCTCTGTGGTGACCGCCTCCTCTTCATTTACTAGCTCCTGTAGCGCTTGAAACCAGTTGGACAGCACCAGTTTGAACTCTTCTCTAACTCCAGTTTCTCTCAGGAGGCCTACATTATAGCGTTGTCTTCTTGATGTCTCTGTGCGGCTTTTCTTTAGCTTGAGCTTCATTCTTAAGGTAAGCAGATGGTGGTCTGAGGCGACATCTGCTCCCCTCCTCACTCGAACATCTTGAAGGGATCTTCTAAATTTCTTGCTAATGCAGATATGGTCTATTTGGTTCTCTGTTCTATGGTCAGGTGAGACCCAAGTTGCTTTGTGTATTCTTCTGTGTGGGAAGATGCTGCCTCCAATGACAAGTCGGTTTAGAGCACAAGTCTACAAACCTCTCCCCGTTCTCACTCATCTCCGAGCCTAGTCCCTGTCTCCCCATCACCTCTTCGTATCCGGTGTTGTCCTCCCCTATTTTGGCATTAAAATCACCCATGACGATGGTGATGTATCGCTCCGCACATTTGTCCACGGCACTCTGGAGTCGGTCGTAGAACTCTTGTTTCTCTTCCTCGTCACTGTCATTAGTGGGCGCATAACACTGGATGACGTTCAGCTTGAGCTTTTTCTTGGTTCTAAAGGCTGCTGTGATAATTCTTGGCCCAAGAGGTTCCCAGCCTATCAGCGCTCTCTGTGCCACTGGTGACAGCATGAATGCTACTCCTTCTGTATGGGGGGCATTCTCCTCTTCATGACCTGAATACAGAATCATCTCCCCACTTAACAGCCTTTTCTGGCCAGACTGCGTCCATCTGGCTTCGCTGATACCTAGCAGGGAAAGGTTGTACTTTTGCATTTCCGCTGCTATCTGGGCGGCCTTGCCGCTCTGGTACATGGTCTTGATGTTCCATGTGCCCATGGTTGTGTCCCTGGATAGAGAGAGGCGGCTCGGTCCTGTGGCTTCCGAAGACTTCCGGCTTTCACCACAGGACGTCATAAGTCTTCGGGTAGAAGAACCTTCCTCCTCCAGGAAAGGAATTACTGTTAGTCTTTTCGTCGGCGTTTTTGTAGCTATTTCCTTTTTTGCAGGGTGGGGAAGCTACCCCCACGCCCAACCCCCTTACTAGGAGGACCAGGGGTTTTCTGTTGGGGTCACCTTCCCTTAGACCATGTTGGTTCACGGCACCTTATTTTATTCGGTGCACCCCTCTCACGAGGGACCCCCTATCCACCACCTAGGGGACACGCCTCAACGCCGTATGGTCCCAGCGCGAGGAAATTGACGCTGTGACGACTACAATTAGCTTTGCACTGTCTTCGAAATCTAGTCTACTCAAGTCTGCTGATTTCATTTTGAGTAGACTTTTTCCAGCATAGAATAAACTACTGCTAGTCCACTTATTACAACAGAGTGATAGACAAGGTTCATCAAGTTCTTTGTGTCGCTCATTTTCTAATACAAGAAAAATTAAAATAATAAATTTATTACTGCATTAAAAATGGGTCGATAGGTTTGGATGTTACTGGTAATGTGGCGACTTCTGGTTTTGTTTTTGGAGTGTCTGATTTTTTTGACACTGTACGAGTCTGTGGTTTGTATCTTTTGTATAATTGGTGACCTACGTAACCAAATCCGACAACAAATCCGGCAACTATATATTTTGTTATTTCAGGTTCAGGGTTAGACTCAGTTGTTTGTCTCTCACTTTGATGTGGGTGTGACAATCGTGATGGTCCTGACGGTGTTGGCAGTGTTGGTATTGACACCGGTCCTGACAGTGCTGACGGCGGGTCAGTTACATGAGCCTTTTCTGTTTGTGCTTGAAGCTGTAATTTTTTTTGTCTGTTATATTCGGCTAATCTTTTTCCAGCCTCTACCCTTCCTGGACTTTTAGTCTTAGTCGCCGTTTGAACCTGTATCAGTGCAGGATCGGGGTTCGGTTGTGGAGTCGTATGGGTTTCGTCCATTTTCTTCTGCAGTAAAATTTATTTTAGAAAAATCAATATGACTCCCGGTAACAAGCAAAGTTACAACAGGTGCAAGATAATTGCCAAACTTGTAAAACAT